>JAVSBS010019818.1:52882-65842 GCA_033124195.1 Coracias cyanogaster
CCGCCCCCCCCCCCCACCCCACCCCCAAAAAAAAAAAAAAAAAAAAAAAAAAAAAGCAAAGCAATCAGGCTTTCCTTCATTTAGGCACAATAAATTTCCTAATGATGGGAGAAAAACAACTGCCAGATATTCAGTGACTGTATAGCTATGCACTAGGAAGATTCCACATGCCACCCTATTAACTTCAGTCTCTAGAGGAAAGACAGGAGCTCAGCTTCAATATGCACTCAACTTTGCTCTGTTCTGAGTTTTCGTAGTGAATATCACCAGTTCTTCAGAGGAAAACTCCAGCTCCTGTCCCTCTGTTTAACACACAGCATTGCAGATTACATGAACAAGATCCTCACTCTATTATGGAATATAAACATGTAGGAAAGTCTTGCTTGTTTTGCCAACAAACTGTTCTTGAAGAAAAATAATAGAGAAAGCCCAACTTGGCAACTAGCAACCCAGAGCTGTCCAAGAAATACTTATGTCACATTTGAAGGATGTTCAGGAATTAACAAGCATGCTCTTCCTTTACCTGCTGTATGAATGTGTGCAGCACTTAAACCTGCAACTTTTCAGGGAACTTGCATTTGTACCTGGCAACATGCTTATCAAGGTACTTGTGAACAATGGTACAAAAATATAGCCTATACTTTTAAAAAATATTCCAGAAAGTCCCATCAGTTTTCCACAAACATTACACTGAGATTTGCAGAGCCCTATGGAAATTAAATAACAATTCCCAAAACAGTTTCCCTGTAGTCATTTTGCCTGTCATATGCCCCATTTGCATAACTCAGCAACAACAAGGTGAGGAAAAAACTAGCCTGCAAGTAAATTTCACCTGACCCTTGCAATCTCAAAATCACAGGAAGTTTAGCATGGTCCTGTGGGAGATCCCATGTTTTTGAGTACTCACCCAGCCCCAAGGTGTTCACTGTGTTGCACAGGTGTGTTATGCAGTGTGCAGCCAACTGGGCAGAACAGTGGACAGCCCACTGACTCTTGTTGAGTGAGTCTCATTAAAATTTCCAGACTCTCAGTGAAAATTGAGTGGTAGTGGCTCAGTGTACACAAATATTCGTATCAATGTTTTCAGTCAGTCATTCATTTTCATCATAGTCTCCACTTGATAACTGCCCTTCCAAAGGAAGCATATGCAAGTTAAAAAGGTTAGCAATACTTTACTCAGTACTTTTGAGATATTTAATACAGTAAATATTAATTCCTGACAAGGAACAAAAAGCAACATTCTTCCTGTCCCACACAACATTAAAGTCAAATACTATGTGCCCGCATCATCCACACTAATGGTTTTCAGCTTACAGTCTGCAGAGCACAAGGATACCTCAAAACACTTGCAAGGGAACCACAAGAGACATCTATAAGAAGGAATCCCATTGTCAGGAGGCTTAGTGTCACTATACAGGACACACATCCATGGAAAAGTGTTTTAGAGATCCAGAAGCTTTAAAAAAAGGCTGAAAGGCATCATAAGTGTGGCAAATACTACACAGAAACATTTTAGCTGGACTAAGGAACAGGCATCAGTGTGTGAATAACATTAGTAGATTTGCTGTGAAAGTCTTTAAAGATAGTAAGTGAAACTCCTTCTCAGTAAATTCTACTGATTTAAAGGATAATAATAGATGTTCACAAAGCATCCATATTATTTTGTTTCAAAGCACTTATTTTCTTAAAAGATGACTAAACATATTTAGGAAGAAATCACAGTGATATTTCATGTTTCTCATTCGAAGTCTTTGTAAAGACAGCATATTTTCAAGACAAACATATTTTTCCATTCTGTTCTACAGAAACTTGGTATGGGTAGCAGCATTTTTCTGTGTAGGAGAAAATAATGCAATATGGCAACAGAAACCAAGAGATGTAGTTAGAGAGCAGTGATTCAGTGGAAAAGTCTCTGGCCAGAGCAGGTACCAAATTGTTCAGAAGCAAACAGGATGATTTTATTACAAATGCTATTTTAATATTTATCTACAAACATAACTTTTGTGAGACAGATGGGTGACAATAACTCCTCTCTATTCTGTATTCAGTACTGCCCCTTTGCATGTCAGAATATAGGAAAATCAGAGAGTTCAAACAAGGTCTCTGAATCTTCTGAAGGGATTAGCAAGCATATTCCAAGGCATTTAGCATGGAGTAGAGGCATTGTGGAGCACTTGGAAACAGACCATAACTGTGACCAAGGCAACAGTGGAAAAAAAGAAGGAGAAAAAACTCCAAACACAAACAGCTAATAATTCTGGTGGAATGGCCCAAACCAAATTGAAGCAACAACTCTCAAATGCAGTGTCACTGTAGCCAGTGATCCTCAGATCACATCAGCAGACAGGAGCATAAGGACTGGACCTTTGTACAACTCCACACACTTGACTGAACAGGACAAAACCGCACAGGAAACTAAGATCCACAGACCCCATCCAGTAAGTGACCAGTGGACCACAGCTGAATGGGAGGGGCCCACTATGACACAGTTCTAGCTGAAAGACTGCACCCTGCTCCTGTAGAACAAACGAGCAGTAGTAACCCCACAGGCTTTGGCAGGATGCAGCAGTGAGCTAACTCAGATAGCAGGTCTGAGACATTAACATTAGGATCTAGGACCTCCACACCTCACCCTCAGGTGAGAAAAAATACCCACCTCCTTAAAGAAGTTTCAGAATTTTTTTTTATGTTTTCAAAACAGCCATTTTCAGAATATTTTGACCACGCTTTTTTGTCCACAGATAGTTAAAATGTGAATCTGAGCCCTGTGGAGGCAGAATAAGGTCCCTTTTTTGCTTCCCAAGGTTTGTGAAGGCAAGGGTAGTGGGTTTCAGAAAGATTATCTCACAGTTCAAACTCGTTAATGAAAGAAATAAATTAACCAAGCTCATTTTTCAGGGAATTCTTGTGTAAACTGGAAATTTTCCAGTCTGTGAGCCCCGCACTGTGCTAACCCATAAATCACAGCAAGCAGGTTGTCTGTATAGTGAGAGCAGCCACGTTCAGAGATGGAAAGGCGGGGAGAAACCAGCATATGTTCATGGAGAAAAAAAACTCATAAAAGCAAAATAGGAAAAAAGAATACCTCCTTTGCCCACTACTGGAACAAAATAAAACACTTGGCCTCAGGCACTGGAACATATGCTGTCTGCAAAGAGCCCCCCAAACCAATGGAAGGCACCTGAAACAGGTCAGTTTTTAATTGAATACAATATTAATTACCGCGTGCACCATTAACGGTTTGTGGGATTTGACTAATTAATGTAATAGTTTCTGAGTCACGCTCATTAAATATGAAAATTACGCCGGTGAAAGGTATTGGTTTCATTATCAATCTTGTATGGACAGGAACGGGGGTGGGGAGAGGGTGCAGTGGAAAGATCCCACCCTGAGTTATTGTATTATTAGCTCTCTCCTCTTGGAACTGGTTCAGGTGGGCAGAAGGAAGAGCCAAAGTAAAAAAGGAAAGAGGCAAGGAGAACAGGAAGCACTGCCTAGTGTCATGAGCTAGTGGCTGCAAATCAGGACCCAAAAGCTATCCAGCTCAGAGTGAATGTAGACTATGGCTTAGGGGACAGAGCTGGCTGGTCTGCATGTAGCTCCAACTAGTTGTTGTCAATTCCCATCATAATGTTTCGTTTTCTTCACCCTCCTGGAACAAGCATAATGAGATAGACTGATGTCACATGCAGTACTTAATCCATTAACCTATGTAAAGTACATGGTGTTTCCTTAGTAGAAAACTACAGGGAAGGTAATTATCACTGTTAAAAGTTAGCTCCAGAGCATAATCATACACTGCCATAAGACACACCTCTCACATGGGGCAAAACAGTTACAGAAGGAGGACTAGAGATGTCATACCTCTCATTCCTATCCAGCAGTCCAGGGTAGGGGCAGCACTGATCTACTGCCATCAGTCCTGTATGGGAAGAAGAGTTACCTACATGCAGGATCTCTGGGGAAAGAAATGAAAGTGAATATTGATGTTCCAGGGTCCCCTTGTGCCCCACCTGCCACAACAGAGCAAAATGCAGAGGTCACCTTCTAGACTGAAATTTGAGAACAACTACACAGCTGAGACAGTAGGAGGGGGGAAAAATAACCTCATAGAGTGAGATAAAAATCTAACATCACTTAGGAGGACCATTTTTCCAAGCACCACAGAGGGAGGCCGGATCACCATCCTGTTAACAACAATGCATAAATGCTGCACAGGGAGCCCTAGGGGAGTAGAATGAGCACCGATAATGGCAGTGCTATTATTTTTGTAGCAGTCCTCTTGACTGATTCTTAATATATTTGGCACATGCTAAGGGGGTAAAGAGGGGAAAGCAGATGGTCTTGTGCCAGAGCTGCACACCTTCACATTCATGCTGCAGGTATACGTCAGCCTGGAAAGCCCAGATACAGAGAAGAGAAACCAGCGAGTGGGGAAACAACAGCACACATGCAAAACCCAATGAACAACTCAAATCCTTGATTCTCCTTAGGGGAGGGAGAGCAAGCAGTAAACCTGTAAGAAAGATGAAATCCCATACACTATGTTAGGGATTTTACCACTTAGTATAACAAGTAATGACTTTCTGTTTTATTTTTTCTTCAAAATAGATGCCAGTGTTTTTTCTAAATAGCATCAGCTTGACAGAGATCTGTGGCTGAGCCTATTGAAAGTTGGTTAGATTGTGCACGGTCCATTGCTCTTTGTGCTCATAATATGCACAATCAAGAACAGTCTGCAGGCTCCTGTGCTGCATCAAAGGCATTATCCCTTTTCCAACGTACATCTTCAGCATAGTCACTCACACATAAATGCTCCTTCATCCTCCAAGCCTCATCACTCTGTGCTGAGCAAGGAAGGCAGGTAGCTACAACCAGTTCTGTTTCCTATAGGAATTGTCATGGGCTCTGAGAAAGCTGTAACATTTGGAGGGTCCCTGGTACAACTAAACCCAAACTTTTCATTAAGATGATGGCAGGGCTTTTTGCAGCCATATTAACAAGGCTACATTTGGTCTCTATAACAAGAGAAGTAATCACTCAATTATAGACTGAGAACAAGTTCCTCCTGTGATTCAAGCCCTAAACTAAACAAACAAGAACTCTTCTGGTCTGAAAGAATGCCCCATAAAGATGGTATTTTCTGGCCATCCCTTCTTCCAGGTCACAGGGTTGCACTTAACTCCTTCCCACCTATTTTAAAGATGAGCTTTGCATTTTTAATCAGACTTCATCAAAACAGCCATGGCACTGCTGCTGCCCCACAAGCTACTCTGGGGCTGGCTGAAGGTACCTTGGTTACACTTTTGTGTACAATTCAGGAATCAAGAGAAGATCTAATTCATACTGCTCCCTCTCTTTCTTTGGTAAAGGTAGTTCAGCCTAGGCTTACAAAGGTTTTTGTAAGGACCTTTCATCACAGTCATGAATATGAAACATTTGGCTCAGAAAGCCCCTAAACTGCTGGAATACCAATACTACCCAGAAGTATGCAATAGTGCCATCAGCAAACAGGACACCTCATTACATAAATTCTTCTTCAGACTTTTACAGCTGCTTCATATTGCCATAGTTCCCATGGATATTGCCAGTGGGATAGACAGGACAAAGATGGAAATTTTCCCTACCAAAAGCAGAGTTAAGATACTCTCCTCTAGGAAGCATGATGAGGAACCATATTCAGCCCCTTCCTTCTCACTGGCACTGCAACAGCCTTTACTATCTCACACTTACTTTTAGCTTCACTGACTGTGATCCTTCTCAGTTCCTCTCATTCTTTTTTCATACATCTATGCTGATGAAATAGGAAGGACTTTCCAGACTGGAATAAAGGCTGGGATTCTATTTACAGAAGCCCTAGTTGAAAAAAGAAAACCCACACCCAACACAGAGCAGTTTGTGCTAGGGGGGAAGCTTTGCAGCTATGAAAATACGCAGGCTGAAGATACATAATCAATATATCAGTCTTCTGTATTTGCCATAACTTTACTAATATGAGTTCACAGTGTTTAACGAATTTATCATTATATACTGTTGAGATATGCTGTCACTGCCTGTTATCTCTATTTCATTTTAAATGCTTCCATAGCTCAAATGTATCTCTGAACAAAAGCCAGTGTTCCCAAATGAACATGGCATTAGACACTTTCAACTTCAGTATCAAAAGCACAAAGTAAGTATATGCAACACAATATCTACTTAAACTTTAAAGCAGGTAAGTATAGCCATACTGAAGCTGCAGCAAATTATTACTTAAACACCAGTCAGACAAATGTAACAGCACTGCCCCACAGATCAATAATGTCCCATCAGACAACACAAAGTGAAAGTGGTTGGTTGCTTGTTTTGTTACATGTTTTTGTTGTTTTAGGGTTGTTTTTTTTTTTAAAGACATCTCTTCCACCCCATCACACATCGCAATTACAAGTATGTGTCAGCATCTGCCAACAATATATTTAGGAGATAACACCTAATTGCTGCCATTACCTAATTTAATTTTTACAACTGCACAGTCTTTATTTATGATACCATGACAAAGTGGCAATTATCTAAGCAAAGTTATAAGTACTTTATTCATCACCTCCTCTTCTCAGTACCAGACTTGAGTGGATAAATTCAGACTGCCTTAGATTGCCCCTCAAAACATCATTCTGTGCTTCTCTGGATTAAAAGAGAATAAGAATAGGTCAATGTAACACATAAATGAAGTATGGTAAAGCTAAGGCAATAAATAGGTTCTTGTCTTACTATCAAGACTTGTTCAAAAGTTCAAAACAAGTGTTAGAGTTCTGCTTTTTAAGCTTTACAAGGAGGATAGTTTAATTTTCCTAAAGAAAAATATATTAAGAAATCAGCAAAGGGATTTTTTAGTTTCTCCTTTATCATTCAGCCTAGCAGTTTTACTCACAAAGCATTGCTTGGGTGGTTCTTCTTGCCTGAATACTTTGGAATGGTTTTAGAAGATAGTATTGCTGCCCCAGAGACCAATATGCTGTGCTGCAGCACAGAGACCAATAGTGAGTTCTCCAGAGCACAGGAGTCAGTGACAGGACTAGGAATACAAGTCCATAGCTGTGACATAAAAGCTAAAACAAGCACATAAATCTGAGCACAGGGATAAAAATAATGTCCTACTGTTGAAAGATGCTTCACAAGCAGAAATGTAACAAAATATTGCTCTAGAGAATTTACAGTGCCAGAGTCTGTGACAAAAATCCCTAAAAGCAACATGTTGATAGGCGTAACAGGATTTGAGGTCTATATGTACCAGGTTTGGTCTCCTACTTGCTCGGGCAAGCTGATTATTGGAATTCCAATATGGAAGGGATGTATTGATCACATCATGCATTATGTGATTTATGAACTTATGCAAGGAACTGTCTGTCCTAGCAAGACCAAGCAGCAGTGAGTAGAGTAGTACACTCTATCTAAGCCAGATCTCTGGAGAGAAGCCTTTGCATTGCACAAACACGAGGTGTGAAACGACAGGGAAGCAAGCCAAAGCTGTGGGTCTGCAGTCAGAACAGTTTGCTGTCCCATGCAAGCTAGACAAAGCACCATTTGCCTTTTAGTTGTTAGCAGCATAAGAAAAATGAGAGTTCATTTGTATCCAATAGCTTTCTATGCTGGTGGGGAACACTAAAGTAACACTAATCAGTAGAGCTAACACATTAGGAAGAAACTGATACTTCTTTAAAATGTTTCACTTCTCTGTAATGTTGTTTGAATTACCCAACTCACATATAACCTCTTTCCCTCAGTTTCTGGGCAGAAAATTACGAGAGAGCGTTCCTTCCCAAGTTGAAAGTCCTTGCACAGGGTTGACTAGCAGCACTCCCTGAACTTACCATCCAGAAAGAGTAATGAGTTCTCAGATATTTGGGACATATGTTTTCTACCAAACTGAAAGCACAGATTTAGGGCAAGACTCCAAGAACAGAGGGTAGCCTACCTTACCAGGCACAGGGCAGCACAATGGATGGAACTGACCTGCATGGCAGCACTTTTGCCTGCACTTCATTTATTTCAGCAACCCCGCCTCCAAATAGCTTCAGACAGCAAATAAGAACATGGCAGATCACTACAGGTATCTGCAGGAATGGGTCTTCACATGTAGAATCCAAAAAGCAGTCCTGACAAATATTTCGTAGAGAGCACATAGCTCACTGCTTCTGCCAGCTGCATATTTTCTAGAGATTTGTCCAGTCTAGTTTTAAATTTATGGCAAGCGGCAGAGATGGTATCACTTGTCTTTTCCCTTTTTGGTCCAAGATTTTTCTTTAATTCCAGTACTCCTCTCATGACTTGCCACAAAGTATCAAATGCTAGTGGGAGCTTAAAACATTCAGCTTGTTTGCAGACTGAATACACTTGGTTCTCTCTCCAGCCCCTTGATCAGTTCGTATGCTTCTCACTTGAACACACTCAACTTCTTGATCCAGAAGACGAAGTGCTTTGTCTACACAGAGACAAAAGGGAGCAGCCATTCAGGAAGGCATTCATATAAGGCAGACTCTTGGTCTGAAAGAGATCCAAGAAATACCCCTTTCCCTGCTCACACAAAAGTGCTATTTTTACAGTAACATAAAATACCACTTCTGCCTTCAGCCAAGTGTGCTCTGCTTAGGTTCAGCAATCCTGGTCTTGCACACCACTTAAACTGTGAGGGGCAACACTACATGTCTGTACTATTCTGCTGGATAAATGGCCAAGAATACCCCTCTGCTTTGGCCCTCATTTACTGAACTACACACTCTACACCCAAAATGGCAGCCTCTACCCATCAGGATCCTTTCTGAGAAGCAACAAGAGGCTTTACTGACTGTGTGCTGCTAACACAAAGATATGGCTATTAAGCTTTGGGACAGGCTGCCCAGGGAAGTGGTTGAGTCTCCATCTCTGGAGGTATTTTAAAAACATGTAGATATTGCACCTGGGGACATGGTTTAGTGGACTTTGTTAGGTGGATGTTGTTAGTTTTATGGTTAGACTTGATGATCTTAAAGGTCTTTTCCAACCTAAATGATTCTGTGTGAATTATAAACACAAGCAAGCCTCAAGCTTCACCGTTAATCACTGGCTGGCTCAACACCTGTATTCTTCAGACAGCTTTCACTAAAGAAAGTTTGCATCTGGCCCAGCTCTGACTGAGCTTCCTCATATCCACCAACTATCTCCACTCTTCATTTGTCAATTGTAAGTGATAATTTCTATTCGATCTGATACATATTATAAGAATATAAACAAATGCCTCTGGCTGTATCATGGCTGTGATCACTTCCCTTTATAGCCATCATTTATTACAGGCAGACAAGTGGCTGTTCGGTGGAATGCCGAAGAGGCTATCACGTGGACAACCACCAGGAAACACACTCACATCTACATTCTTCCCAAGCAGACAGGCAAGAGGCATCTGATTTCTGGAAAAACTTCACTATGCTCCAAAATGTCTTCCTTACCCAGCCATGTAAATTCACAGAATCAAGTCTGAATATTACGAGCATAGCCCATCAATGAACACCAGATTTCAAATTTAAACTTACTTAGGATTTTTGAAAATAAGGAGGGGATCTGGGGAAGCTTTGTCCCTGTTGCTTCATTTTATGTCTTGCAGGTTTTGTACAGGATACATGCTTTTTCTAAATACTGTTTTACTTCACAAATGTATACAAACCACTGAGATGGCAGCAGCTTTGTTGCCCAAATGCTGTTTGAAAGGAGGTTTATTACCTACTACTGCTAGCCACATGGACTGTTTCATTGCAAAAAGACCTTGGAATTTATATGTAGGAATCATTTCACCTCCCTTTAAAACACTGTCACCTCTAAAACAGATATATGTCAGGTTACTTCACAACTCAGGCAGGAACAGTGAGGACAGAAAGTGAACAGTATTGCAGTAACTGCACATACAGAACACAGAATATAATTAACACATTTGTCAAATTCTAGAACAACGTTAACATCAGCTCTTGCATCAACACAAAAGGATCTCAGCCTTAAGCTGCCTCTGAAACACTGCAAACTCACGACCACAGCATAGTCTGAAACAAGTGCAAGATGTTAGTTCAGAACAGATTTGCATAATCACAGGTTGAGCATGTCCCTGCCAGCAACTGTATGACTTGGAGTCCCCAAGTCCTGGTATTTGTTATCTCGTTAGAATGTAGGAAAATGGACTTTTGCACAGATTTCTGAAAGGCCAGCAGAGGAAGACTGGAGTCAAAGTGTTGCTGTAGGATCTTGTCATAGCTTTTAACATTATTATCATTCTCAAGATTAGAGCTTGCATTGATTGTCACAGCAAAATGTGTATTATCAAGTTCATAAAACAAAGTGAATTAAAGGTCCATCACATCAAATACCCTGTTTCCCCAACAGCTAGCACCAGATGCTTCAGAAAGAGTCCACCTTCTCCAGGTATACTCTTCTAGCACCCAGTTATTTGGGGCATTCATAAGGCCAAAGGCTGTGTTCAAACCATTCAATTTATTAACCATCAATGGACTTGAATACTTAATCCAATTTATATTCTTAATCACTCACAGCATCCAGTGAGAGTAAATTCTACTGCTAAATTCAACTTGACAATTGAGACTGTTTCCTTCATTTGGTCTTCACATAGCACCAAATGAAACTTAGAGACTTATTCACTAGTTTGTACAACTTTGTAGTTCTCAGCAACAGTTGACCACCTATTTCCCATCACGACCATCATTTCCCACCTCTCTCCCATGATGTCTTCCCAATAGATGCAAATGAGAGTTCCTTTATTACTGCCCAGCATAGCAAAATTATTATTCACTGATTCTCCAGTCTGTCAGCAATGTAGTCATATTTTAGGGAATAAAGGCAGGCAGCAGATTTGAGATGTCAATGCCCAGTGACTCTATCTGCAGACCTAGGCAAATCCCTTTGCTTCCTCTTACCTTTACTTCCCTACCATCAAGCTAGATATAAAACTTTTTCACTTTAGAAAATTGACCCAAAGTTAAACTATACATGCCTGCAAAGCATTTTATAGAATCATTAAGGTTGGAAAAGACCTCTAAGATCATCAAGTCCAACTGTCAAACCAACAATACCATGACCACTGGACCACGTCCTGAAGTGCCACGTCTATACATTTTTTTAACAACTCCAGGGATGGTGACTCCACCACTTCCCTGGGCAGCCTGTTCCAATGCTTAATTACCGTTTCAGTTAAGAAATTTTTCCTGGTATCCAATCTAAACCTCCCCTAGTGCAACTTGAGGCCATTTCCTCTCATCTTATCGCTAGTTACTTGGGAGAAGAGCCCAACAGCCAGCTTCCTACAACCTCCTTTCAGGTAGTTGTAGAGATCAATAAGGTCTTCCCTCAGCCTTCTCTTCTCTAGACTAAACAGTCCCCGTTCCCTCAGCCACTCCTCATAACATACATTCTCCAGACCCCTTACCAGCTTGGTTGCCCTTCTCTGGACCCGCTCCAGCACCTTAATGTCTCTCTCATACTGTGGCACCCAAAACTGAACACAAAAACTGTGGCCTCACTAGCGCCAAGTACAGGGGCACAATCACTTCCCTGCTCCTGTTGAATACACTGTTTCTGATACAGGCCAGGATGCCATTGGTCTTCTTGGCTACCTGGGCACACTGCTGGCTCATGCTCAGCCAGCTGTTCACCAGCCTCCCAGATCCATTTTTGCCAGGCAGCTTTCCAGCCACTCTTCCCCAAGACTGTCCTGTTGCATGGGGTTGTTGCAACCAAAGTGCAGGACCCAGCACTTGGCCTTATTAAACCTCATACAATTATCTTCAGCCCTTCAATCCAGCCTGTGTAGATCCCTCTGCAGAGTCTTCCTACCACTGAGAAAAAAAACACAGTGCACAAAAACAGATGGCCAAAACACTCCCATACAACTTAGTGTTATCTGCAAACTTACTGAAGGTGCTCTCAATCCCCTCATCCAGATCATTGATGAAGATATTAAACAAGATTGGCCCAAAAACTGAGCCCTGGGGAACACTGCTTGTGAACCGCATTATGAACATGAATAAAGGTAACTGTCAATTACCAAAGTCATTCCGATAAGTCATGAGCACAACTGAAAGTCACTACCATGGAAAGAAAGAAGAAATATAGCAAACACCCTTACCACTTCAGCATATGATCTAGAGATGGAATCAAGTTGGCTTAGAGCAGAGCTTCACACAAGCAGTTGGCAGATGACTTTCAGCACCACAGACACCTATGAAGGCACAGTAATAATATTCCTGCGCATAACACAGTTGTTCTCAGCATCTTAGGATGATCTGGTGAAGCAAGCTTCCAGGATATGCATGAAGCATGCACAAGTGCCATCTGTAATTACGTCACTCAGCTGGGAACCATAGCCGCCAGAATGCCCAGCAGAGCCTATTGCACATCAACACACATTGCCAAAGGAACTTTTTAAACAGCAGTAACAGCAGAAAGCACCGTCTGCTCCAAACCTCCAGAGCCACAGAACAAGCTCTAGGCTTGGTGCACACATAGCATTGCTGAAGATACTTTTCCACACAGATATGCTATTAGAGTCTGTGCAGTTTCATCCACCAGCCAGCCTGGGATAGGCCAAGGAGAATTTCAGCATGTAAATAATAATAAGTCAGTATCACCCTAGGGAAACAACTCACTGGGTGCTCCCCCCTCCTCTCCATGGTCAGTAGAGGTATTTGCTTTCACTTAAAACCTGTGCAGACCACTGGAATCACAAGCTCTTCTAGTAATTCTGTCCTCAGGTCACCTCACATTTAGTCCTGCCAATACCCATTTTCTGTCACACACAACACCCCAAAACAAAGCAAGCTAAGCAAAGTCACATACCACTTGAAGGAAGACGTTGTTTTGGGCTTTATTTTTTAAATTAACTACAATGCTATTTAGCTAGTTTAGCGAGGCAAAGCATTGCAAACTTTAATCACAATAACTATTGAGTTA
>JAVSBS010019819.1:0-12197 GCA_033124195.1 Coracias cyanogaster
TTTCTGATACAGGCCAGGATGCCATTGGCCTTCTTGGCCACCTGGGCACATTGCTGGCTCATGTTCAGCCAGCTGTCCACCAGCACCCCCAGGTCCTTTTCTGCCAAGGAGCTTTCCAGCCACACTTCCCCAAGCCTGGAGCATTGCCGGGGGTTGTTATGACCGAAGTGCAGGACCTGGCACTTGGCTTTGTTAAACCTCATACAACTGACCTCTGCCTATCGATACAGCCTGTCCGGATCTCTCTGCAAAGCCTTCCTACACCCAAGCAGATCAACACTCCCATTCAATTTGATGTCATCTACAAACTTACTGAGGGTGCATTCAATCTCCTCATTCATATCATTGATAAAGATATTAAACAAGATGAGCCCCAAAACTGATTCCTCGGAAACCCTGCTTATGACTGACCACCAACTAGATTTAGCTCCATTCACCACAACTCTCTGGGCTCGGCCATCCAGCCAGTTTTTAACCCAGCAAAGAGACTACCTGTCTACACCTTGAACCATCAGCATCTCCAGCAGAATGCTGTGAGAGACAAATGCAAACCCTCCTAAAGGTAGTGCCTCTTTCTGCCAATCCCCATCAGTGCAAACAAGGTCCAATGCCTCTTCTCTCTCCACAACTTGCAACTTGCAAGAGGAGAAGACATCCCCTTTGCTGCTCTGCCCTGAGTCCCCAGGGCTGGACCTGGTGATCTTTTGTCTTGGCTTGTCCAGGACAGGGTTAATTTCCAGCAGGAGTTGGGAGGGAGCCACAGCCGAGTTACTCCATACCATGCTGACTTCATGCCCTGCTTGGCTGGTTCAGTGCCCTGCAGTTCAAGGCTGGGTGTGAGTGCGCTCACTTGATCCACTCCACCACTCTGTTCACTCGGTATTCCTTGTTTTGTACTTTGTTTTTCTCACTGTTGTTGTTCTGATTGTTTCTTGTGCATTATCATATTAAATTTTCCTTATCTCAACCCCAGGGTTTGTGCTTTCCCTTTTTCCCTTCCCGCCCAGGGGTGGGGGAGCGAGAGCATCGGCATGTGATGCTCAGGCTCCAGCAGGGGCTAAACCACCACATCTTTAAAGGTCCCTTTTCCCTCTCTCTGCCTTTGTGCTACATGGAGGGACACAACAGTGTGGATTCATTTCTAAATTGAGACTTCAAACCTCATGAAATTCAACAAGGCCAAGTGCAAGGTCCTGCACCTGTGTCAAGGTAATCCCCAGAATCAACACAGGCTGGGGGATGAAGGGATTGAGAGCAGCTCTGCAGAGGAGGACTTGGGCGTACTGGTGGATGAAGAGCGGAACATGAGCTGGCAACACGCACTCCCAGCCTGGAAGGCCAACTGAATCCTGAGCTGCATCAAAAGAAGGGTGGCCAGCAAGTCCAGGGAGGTGATTCTGCCATTTTACTTTGTTCTGGTAAGACCTCACCTGTAGTACTGCATCCAGCTCTGGAGTACTCAGCACCAGAACAACACGGACATTCTGTCGATGCCCCTTCATGTCCATTCTGTCCAATGACATTCTGTCCTTCTTCTGTGCTCTTGTGGGACTCCACTTAGAGTACTGTGCCCAGTTCTGGAGTTCTCTGTACAAGAAAGACCTGAACCTGTTAGATCAGGTTCAGAGGAGTGCCATGAAAATGATCAGAGGGATGGAACAACTCTCCTATGAAGAAACACAGAGTGTGTTGGGGTTTTTCAGCCTGGAGAAGAGAAGGCTCCAGGGAGACCCTATTGCAGCCTTTTGATACCTAATGAGTGCCTATAAGAAAGATGGGGACAATCTTTTTAGCAGGGCCTGTTGCAATGTGAGAAGGGCTAATGGTCTTAAACCAAAAGAAGGCAGATTTCGATCAGACATAAGGAAATTTTTTACAATGGGGGTGGTAAAACACTGGAACATGTTGTCCAGAGAGGTGGTAGATGCCCTGTCCCTGGTAACATTCCAGGTGAGGTTGGAGAAGGCCCTGAGCAACCTGATCTTGTTGAAGATGTCCCTGTTCACTGCAGGGGTGTTGGATGAGCTGACCTTCCAACCCAAAGCATTCTGTGATTAATGATATAAGGAGGGAATTCAAGGACTGATAACTTTGCCGTTCAATAACTGTATTATAGAGGAGTTCTCGTTTCTAATCTCTGCTTCCAGGACTGTTTTACTCCAATGACACAGGAGAAAAAAAAAGTGTGTGTGGCCAAGTATCCTAAGAATAATAATATAGAAGTATTTTCATCTATATCTTTTCTGAGAGCATGAATTTTTCCTCAATTCCTTAATATCTGCACAGAAAATAGTGAATAAAGTACTTCAACTGTGAGCTTTGTTTCAGCTCTCCAGGGGGTGCTGCTGTGCAGCTTTTTCATGTGAATCCTCATATATGAAATCATATATACTTAATTATGAGGGTGTGTCACAGCTTTTGTGTAAGAGCACTGCCACCTACACAGCTCCAATATTGTTTTGCATTACTCCCTCACTTGACTGCCACTGTTTGGAAACAGAGGCCAGCTTTTCCATACGCTTACTGACAGTTTTAAACATGCTGGAGAAGCAATATTGAAGGACCTTTATTGTATATCCTGTGGAATGTCTTCTTTTCTTGCAAGGCACCTCATGAAGCAGGTAGCTTTTGGCACAGCAGTCACTGCAGGAAGCTGGAGGAAAGCAAAGTGTGTTGTAGGCATGCGCAGAAGCAGTCTGAGGTGTTTTCTGCCTACAGGGCTGATTTCTGAGTTTAATGGATGTGACAGTCATAGGATGCAGAAACTACGTAGCCAAATTCTTTGCTCAAGTGGACAAGCTTGCTCAGCAGCAACAGCAGGAGGGGAATTTGGCAATTCCTTTAAAATGCAGAAGGAGGTAAATGGCAAGGAAGTTATCTTACAAGTGCTGGGACTTGCTGAACTTGTAACCTCAAATTCAAGAGGTAGAAGAAAGCTTTTCCACATTCTTATTTGACTTTGTCTTGGCAATCCAGTTCGCTGGTCTCTCTGTTGGTTGTTTTCATACAATGTGCTTCACGCTTTACACAATATACAAAAAAAGAGTTTTTATACAATGTACTTCAGTGAAGCACAGTATCTGAAGGTTGTCCAATGCCTCTAAACCATGCAGTAGTTCTTGCAAGAAAAACAGGATGTTGGCTACGTGACTGTATTTATAGTATACAGCCTTTGGAAGAAAACTGAGGGTATAAGAATGAGTGTGGAACTAGGTGGAGCAGACAGGGGAAGAGCAAGAGTATGACTAAAGGTGATTTGCTCTGAACTGATTGTTCAGGTCAAGGTGTGGAGGGTACTTTGCTGGGAAGTGCTAAGCGTTTTCTGAAACCTGCTCCTGGTAGTGAGCGGGTGCTAGGAGTGCTCCGTTTCCTGAGAAAAGGTCTGTGTTTCCACCTCTGTCCACACTGTGTGCTCTGACCATGGCAATGCTTGTGAGATGGATTACATAGTTGTCCTATTGTAGGCCTTGGCCACACTGTGGTGGGCTCCCTCAGTGCAGCAAACACCAAATTCTGCCTGGACTTCTTAAAAGAGCTGAAAAAAGCAACAAGAACTGAAAATATCTTCTTTTCCCCACTGAGCATCTCAGCTGTCCTAAGCATGGTCCAGATGGGTGCTGGAGGCAACAGAGAAAAAGAAATGGAAAAGGTGAGTTTCTATTCCTTTTCCTGGGAACTGCATTAGAAGCTTACATTTGGAAATGGAAAAGAGGCAGTAGCCTTCTGGCAGTCTGGGCCATGTTCTCCACAAATATCAAACTGAAAGAGATGGCAGCTACTGGTCTCTCAGTGCTCATTTCCAAACATGCCTATCTGACCTGTGGTGCCTGTGAGGCTTCAGTGCATCCTTAATGCATTCTTTGTGTCTTTGTTAATCTATTTTCATAGATTTACACTGCATTTATATTGCAGATGCTTCATATTCATGAGGTGCTGAGCATGGCAAGTCCAGGAACTAAAAGCATCATTGGAAAGGTGAGATAGTATCTGAACTGTGTAATAGCATTGAATTGTAGGATGAAGCAAAGCACGGCAAGGCAGTTACCTGCTAAATGGCAGCCCTTCATCCAAAAGAAGGGAAAGATCAGAGTTCAGCCCTGTTCTCATCAAACTCTTAAACCTGTGGGCACATACAGAACAGAGAAGAACTGGTGGGTGATGTGAAGTTTGGAGGCTATCTAGGGCATAGTGATCATGAAATGATCGAGTTCTCTATTCTTAGAGAAGTAAGGAGGGGGAGCAGCAGAACTGCCACCTTGGACTTCCAAGGAGCAGACACTGACTTGTTTAGGAGACTGCTTTATAGAATCCTAGAATCACCAAAGGCATTGGGTTGGAAAGGACCTTCCAAGGTCATCTAGTCCAACCCCCCTGCAGTCAGCAGGGACATCTCTAACTAGATCAGGTTGCTCATAGCCCCATCAAGCCTAGTCTTGAACGTCTCTAGGGATGGGGCCTCCACCACCACTCTGGGCAAAGTGTTCCAGTGTTCCATCACCCTCATAGTAAAGAACTTCTTCCTAATGTCTAATCTAAATCTCCCCTGCTCTAGTTCCAAACCATTGTCCCTTGTTCTATCACTATATACCCTTGTAAACTGTCCCTCCCCTGCTTTCTTGTAGGTCTCCTTCAGGTACTGGAAGGGCACAATAAGGTTTCCCCAGAGTCTTCTCTTCTCCAGGCTGAACAACCCCAAGTCTCTCAGCCTGTCTTCACAGGAGAGGTGATCATCTTCATGGCCCTCCTCTGGACTCACTCCTTCAGGTCCATGTTCTTCTTATGTTGAGGGTTCCAGAACTGGACACAATATTCACCAGAGCAGAGGAGAGGGGCAGAATCACCTCTCTTGATCTGATAGTCACGCTTCTTGCACTTGGCCTTGTTGAACCTCAAGGGGTTTATATCGGCCTGCTTCTCAAGCTTGTCTAAGTCCCTCTAGATGGCATCCTGTCCTTCTGGTGTGTCAACAGCACCACTCAGCTTGGTATCATCTGCAAACTTTCTGAGGGTGCACTCGACCCTACTGTCTATATAATTGATGAAGATATTAAGTAGCACTGGTTCCTGTATGGACCCCTGAGGGACACCACTTGTCACCTATCTCCATCTGGACACTGATCTGTTGACCACTACCCTCTGGATGTGGCCATCCAATCAATCTCTTATCCATCAAATCTGTATCCCTCCAGTTTAGAGAGCAGGAGGTTGTGGGGGACTGTGTCAAAGGCCTTGCAGAAGTCCCAATAGAGGACATCTGTATCTCTTCCCTTGCCCACTGATGTAGTCACGCCATTGTAGAAGGCCACTAAGTTGGTCAGGCAGGACTTGCCCTTAATAAAGCCATGCTGGCTGCCTCAAAGTACCTCACTGTCTTCTATGTGCCTTATCAGAGCTTCTAAGAGGATCTGTTCCATGATCTTGCTAGGCACAGAGGTGAGGCTGACAGGTCAGTAGTTCCTGGGGTCCTTCTTTCTACCCATTTTAAAAATGGGTCTAATATTTCCCTTCTTCCCAAGGGACTCTGTCTCCTTGACAGAGTCTGTTGGGAAGCAGTCCTGAAGAGCAGAGGATCCCAGGAAGGCTGGACACTCTTTAAGAAGGAAGTCTTAAAGGTGCAGGAACAAGCCGTCCCCATGTGTTGTAAGACAAGCTGATGGCAAAGAAGACGAGCCTGGCTGAACAGGGAGCTTTGGCTGCAACTCAGGGTAAAAAGGAGAGTTTATAGCCTTTGGAAGAAGTGTCAGGCCATACACAATGATTGCAAAGATATTGTGAGGTTATGTAGGAGAAAATTAGAAAGTCCAAAGCTCAGCTAGAAATTAATCTGGCTTCTGCTGTAAAAGATACCAAGAAAACTTTCTATACATTAGCAGCAAAAGAAGGGCCAGGGAGAGCCTTCATTCTCTATTAGATGCAGGAGGAAACATGGTAACTAAGGATGAGGAAAAGGTTGAGCTGCTTAATGCCTTCTTTGCCTCAGTCTTTAGTAATAGGACCAGTTGTATTCTGGGAATCCAGCTCCCTGAGCTAGATGACAGAGGCTTGGAACAGAATGGTCCCTCTACAATCCCAGAAGAGATGATCGGTGACCTGCTGCACCACAGAGAGGTACAGAAGTCTATGGGACTGAATAGAATCCACCTAAGACTTATAAGAGAGCTGGCAGAGGTGGTCACCAGGACATTTGCCATCATTTTTCAGCAGACCTGGCTAAATGGGGAGGCCCCAGTAGATTGGGAGTCAGCCAATGTGATGAAGGGCTGCAAGGCGGGGCCAGGAAAACTACAGGCCTGTTAGTTTGACTTCAGTGCTGGGGAAGCTGATCGATCAGATTATCCTGAGTACCATCACATAGTATATGGAGGACTATCAGATGATCAGGCCCAGTCAGCATGGGTTTATGAAAGGCATGTCCTGCATGACTAACCTGATAACCTTCTAGGAGGAGAAGTGGATGAAGGAAAGGCTGTGAATGTTGTCTATCATCTGGAATTTTGTAAAGCCTTTGACACTGTTTCCCACAGCATTCACCTGGAGAAACTGGCTGCTCATGGCTTGGATGTGTGTATGCTCTGCTGGGTAGAACACTGGCTGGATGACTGGGCCCAAAGAGTGGTGGTAAATGGAGTTAAATTCAGTTGGCAGCCAGTCACAAGCGGTGTTCCCCAGGGATCAGTACTAGGGCCAGTCCTGTTCAACATCTTTATCAATGATCTGGATGAGTGCACCCTTAGTAAGTTTGCAGATGACACCAAGCTGGGTGGAAGTGGTGATCTGCTTGAGGGTAGGGAGGCTCTGCAGAGGGGTCTAGACAGACTAGATTGATGGGCCTGGACCAATTGTATGAGTTTCAATGAGGCCAAATGCCGAGTTTTGCACTTTGGCCACAACAACCCCCAGCAACACTACAGGCTTAGGGAAGAGTGGCTGGAAAGCTGCTCAGCAGGGAGGGACCTGGGGGTGTTGACTGACAGCCAGAAATAGTGTGGCCAGTAGGACCAGGGAAGTGATTTTACCCCTGTAGTCTGGCTGCATCTCGAGCAATGTGTTCAGTTTTGGGCTCCTCACCATAGGAAGGACATTGAGGCATGAGAGTGTGTCCAAAGAAGGTCGACAAAGCTGGTGAAGGGTCTGGAGCAAGTCTTCTGAGGAGTGGCTGAGACAACTGGGGTTGTTTAGCCTAGAGAAAAGGAGGCTCAGGGAAGACGTCATCGCTCTCTACAACTACCTGAAAGGAGGTTGTAGAGAGGTGTGGATTGGTCTGTTCAACCAAGCAACAAGTGATAGGACAAGAGGAAATGGTCTGAAGTTGCACCAGGGGAAGTTTAGATTAGATATTAGGAAGAATTTATTTACTGAGAGGGTTATCGGGTACTGGAACAGGTCGCCCAGGGCAGTGGTGGAGTCCCTATCCCTGGAGGTATTTAAAAGACATAGAGACATAGTGCTTCAGGATACAGTCAGTGGACTTGTCAGTGTTAGGTTAACGATTGGACTCAATGTTCTTAAAATTCTTTTCCAATCTAGGCAATTCTGTGATTCTATGAAACTTTATTTCTTTTCTGAGAAAAGTGTTACCAGGATGGTAATATTTCAAGATGGAAATTACAGGAGAGGAGGGAGTCAAGTGTATGACTTTGGATGGTCAGTAAGCTCAGACACATGTTTGTGGGTCTTTGCATGCCCCCTGGCCCCACAAGTGCATCTAGGGAGAGTAAGGATGGTTTCAGCCTGAGGGTATATGGGTGGAGCTCCAGGGGACAGTGTCTTGCTGAACAAAGCCTTTCCCCTGCTGCTCCTAGTGTGAAGAATCTGGAGGAGCACATTCTCAGTTCCAGGAGCTTCTGTCTGCCCTTCACAAAGCTGGTGTCATGTGTTCCCTCAGCATTGCCTATAGGTTTTTTGGAGAACTGACTTTTCAGTTCCTTCAGGTAAGTGACAGCTGTTTATAAGCTTTGCGGTTTTGAAGAACTTCCGTACTACACTGAACTTCTGCTACAGACATCAAGTTGCATGTTTCTACATTGCTGCTGTTGTGACAGAAAAACAAGTTCTCACAAACAGATGAAACACAAAGTCCAACAAGTGTAAAAAGAGAAATTTATGAGATTAGTTTATGAGATTATTGTCTTTGACTTATGTGCAAGGTCAAAGAAAAGAACCAGAATTTCCTGAGGAAGAGGTAAGAATACTTTTGAAACCCCTGGGTAGCAGCTGTTGCCAAAATGATGCTTCTTCATGCTGTGATATAGATGGAATGAGCACCCTTCAGCCACATTTTTTAAATCACTGCAGCATGTTTACATCTTTGAGAAGTAGTGTGGTGTAGACCATCTCCACAGAAATCATCGTTCCATACAGGGCAAAAATCCAATTTACCCAGGATGCAAACTGGGATCCTGGGGAAAGAGTTCACATTGTCTTTACCTCTGTGTGCACACACATGTATATACTGAGACCTGACTTTAATGGCCTGATCCCACCCAGAGCATTCTTTCTGCTCATTTGTGCTGTGCACAATGGGAGAGATTAAGTCCTTGAATGTCATTTTTCATTTGCTGGCACTTTGAAGTGAAAGGGACTCCACTCACAGTGGGATGAGAAATGAGGGCCAGATTGTAACTAGGGCCAGGGAGGCTGCTCAGCATGGACAGGGAAGCAGGAGCCATGGGTGATGGCCAGGCTGGCAGAGTCATACCCCACCCTCCCTCTTGCTGAAATTGTTGTGGTGAAAAAGCAACACACCCTCTCACAAAGGACAGCAAGAGTAAAAGACAGTGGAGTTGGAACACTCTTACATGAAAGGTGTCCCAGGAACTGGTTGCTTGGCTCCTCCCCATGCCCAAAAAGTCTCTCCTGAAGAGTCACAGTGCACATGCAGGACATTCATACTGGAACAAGTAGCTCCACACTTGAAAAGGTAATGGGATCATCCTCAGTTAAAATAGAAGCATAATTCATCTTTGTTGTTTTAAAGGAGAAATTAAAGACCTATTCTGTCCTAGCTCTATTGATAGTACAACAGTGCTAGTTCTAATCAATGCTGTACACTTCAAGGGGCAATGGGCCATAAAACTTGAGGAAAAAAACACAAGAGAAATGCCTTTTAGGCTGAACAAGGTACAGTTGGGATAAGAGTTGTGGGGAGCAGGGGAAAGCAGGGAAAGTCTTGGTACCTAGTGCTCTGCTGTCTGCAGGGAAACTCTCTGCCTGGGTCAGGTGTAGGGTGCCAGTTTATCGAAGCCAAGAGCCTTCACTCTGTGAAGTGGGAAAGCAGCATACTCTTCCCAAGTGCCTCCAGACATGACAGAGGTCATGTGACAGCAAGCTTTGGTACCTCCTTGGAGAAGCTAAGTTACACAGGAGGCTTTGCTGAGGGCACAGCAATCTTTCTGAGGATTGTAGTGGAATTTGACATTATCCTTTAGAAGAGAGTTAGAGGAGTGGTACAAACTACAGTGTAGAGGACAAGAAGGCAACTGTTTTCATGGAGCTTGAGCCTCTGCCAATGCTATCAGCAAAAATAAAATTATAAATATACAATATAAAATGTATAGTTTGAGGCATGTTTATGGAAAATGAGCAAGGAGTTTCAAGCAGGTTGATCCCGTGAAGTTTATAATCTGCTTTATTTTGCCTGTTTTTTTTCTGACTATTGATTAACTTGCTATGTCTTAGAGAGAGCACGGGAATGTACTGATGATGTGTCAGACAGGAAGTTATAAATTAGCCGGGAGACAAGAAGAGGAAGTGGCAGTGCTGGAGCTTTGGAAAAGGTAGCAGCATGTTAATTCTTCTGCCAGAAAACTTTTGTATCCTTGCCCTGAAGAGGTAAGACTCCTGTCTCTGCTCTTGTGAGGAGAAACTACCTGTCCATCCAGTATTTAATCAAGATGCTTCCTAGCCATGCAGGCCATGCTTGTATCTTTTATTGTTATGGGGCTTATCTTGTTTTCCATAGGCAGAATGCTGTTGCCTGTGTAAAAATTAGAGAGATTCATGGTTATATAGATTGCCTCAGAAGAGCAGAGAAAGATTGAGAAAACCTACTCCAGAGCAACACTCTGTAGGCTTTCCGAAGGAGTTAGTGCCTTTTTAGTGGACAAAATGTAGCACTAGCGAAAGGAACTTACTTCTTCCTTGCCAAAGCACCAAGACATGAAGCTATACTGGCATCTGGAAAAATCTGAACAAATGAGAAACATCCCTCTGAAATTACTGGATCTGAAATTGCCTGATTTCACACTTGGTACTTGTAGGGCACAGGTTCTGTCTTTGTTACAAAACCCAGGCTTTTCTGAAAGTGAAGTGTTGCTGTGAGCATTTGAATTCAGTTTTGCATGGCTATGATGCCCTGTGTTTTCTCTTTGCAGCTAGAGAAATTTTCACCTATGAGAAATTAGCAGAATGGACCAACATAGAGAATGTCTGTCTGTAAGAAATCACAGTATACTTGCCCCAGTTGAGAATGGAGGAGAGCTGTGAGCTCACGCCAGTACTGCAGGCTCTGGGGATGAGGGGTGCCTTCATCCTTGAACAAGCTGATTTCTCTGTGCTGCCAAGAGACCCTGTGCTATTCCTCTCCAAAGCCATTCACAAGTTCTTTGTGAAATGAATGAAGATGGCACTGAGGCAGCTGCTGCTACAAGGTGGTTTGTTGTAATGGAGCGCTGCAACAACATTCCTTATGAGTTCAGAACTGACCACCCATTCCTCTTTTTAATAAAACACAACCCATGTAAGAACATTCTCTTCTTTGGATGATGTTGTTCCCCCTAAGGGTAGAGCAGGTTCTACTTCTTTCTTCCCAAAGACAGTGCAATGCTGTGGTAGAAAGGAGTAAGGCATAAACAACATGTTGCTATCAAGTGTAACTGGCTTTTTCTGATATCCATAATCTTGATATCAAGAAAAAACACCAAGCTGCTTTGCCAAGACTACTGTAAAAAATTATAATTGTCCTTTCCTGTTTAAAGCTCTTCTAAAATGAGAGAACAATGTGAATGGAGCTTATTTCATTTTTATTTCCTTCTTTGTGAAAACTCTCATTGGAGTCAGGTTATCTGAACAGTTGGGCGAGGTGTGGTATAAATAAGAAGTCCAGACTGATTCCTCTCCTCTTTGGCTTGGTGGGCCTAGCCTCCAGAAGGTGTCACAGACCTTCCTCCACAACCGCTAGACAGCTCAGTGCTGAACCCCATAACCAGTGTCTTAACACCACCGTGAGGGGAGGTTCTTGGCTGCCCTGATAGCAGTGAAACCCACAGATCGTTTTTGTGTTCTGAGTGAAGCTCCACACAGATGTTGTTGCTTTTTAGCTGACTTAAAGAGACCTTTCAAAAGCAATGGGTTGGTTTACCACATCATGGAGATACATAGCTGCATTTGCTCCTCACTCTTCTCTGCAGGTAGTCTCTGCAGTCCTCCATTTTGTGAAGGACCCCTGAAGTGACATCTCTACCCCTCTCCTCCAGTGGCAGAGACTCAAAAGCTATACCTGAGCGGAGGTAGCTGGTCTTCCCATTCAGCATTCCCCCCATTCAGGGGAGAGCATTCCTTCTCCTCTTTAGTGGGC
This sequence comes from Coracias cyanogaster, assembly GCA_033124195.1. Lineage (NCBI taxonomy): Eukaryota > Metazoa > Chordata > Aves > Coraciiformes > Coraciidae > Coracias > Coracias cyanogaster. The sequence continues at coordinate 11,576 of JAVSBS010019819.1, forward strand.
CCTAGGGGGTTATGGTCTTTGCCTGGCTGTGACTCAGCTGAAAGCCTTTGTGGTGTGATGCAGCATCTCCTGAGGGAGTGCAGGGTTATCAGTGTTGTGCTGTAAAGGATCCCCAAGGGCACCAGAGCAGTCTCATTTCCATGCTGTGCAAGCCCAAGCCATAAACACCTTCACAATGATGTCAGCTGTCTGCCTGACAAAGCCTGGGCAGGTTTCAGGGGGAACCTAAAAACCTCTCAGTGACATGTTGTCTTGGGCTTAGTGACCATGAAATGACAGATTTTTCAATTTTTGGTGAAGTAAGGAAGGAGATGAGCAAAACCACTACCATGGACTTCCAGAGAGCAGAAGTCCCTTGGGAGACAGTCTTGAGGAGCAAAGGAGTCCAGGAAGGATGGACATTCTTCAAGAGTGAAGTCTTAGAGGCATGGGAGTAGGCTGTCCCCATGTGTCATAAGACAAACTGGTGTGGAAGATGACCAGCATGGGTGAACAGGGATCTCTTGTTGGGACTCAGAAAAATAAGGAGAATTTGCCACCTCTGGAAGAATGCTTGACTGGAGAGAACTACAGAAGGGTAACCTTTTTTATTTTTTTCCTGTGCGTGATGCTTTGAGCTTTG
>JAVSBS010019820.1:0-54017 GCA_033124195.1 Coracias cyanogaster
TGTGCTCTCAGTATGGCCTCCACGTTCTTCTTTCACAAATAACATGCTTGGCTCTCTTCAGTTGTATTATAGCAGGGTTAAAATGGAAACCCCTGCAGAAAGGACACAGGTATGATTGCAATGAGACGGTTACAGAGTGATGTGGCCATGGCACTGGTGCTTGTAGGTGAAAGGGGGAGATTTGTCATCCCTCCCTTTTCTTGTCTTCCTTTTCTGGTAATTTCTTTGGTTGCTGATGAGTTGGTGACCCATGATAGACAGCAGCAAACTGGCAACTCTACAGTCACTTAAGCTGTCTCCGTACAGTTGTAAAATTCGTTTCAAAGAGGCCTGCTGGAGCCTACTTTTTTTGGTGACCTTATGTCTCTGTGAGCCCTGCTGGTCCTGTGACTCTGCACCCACAAGGAGCTTGTAAAGTCAGTGGGAACAGGGTGATGAACTTAAACTGGAAATAGTCCGAGGACTCAAAGTGTTGAGTGAGATCCACATTTCCCCAGAGGGTGAAAAGAGTTTATGCTGGAAGGTTGGTTCTGTCTGCTTCTGAAACTTCATGCCTGTTACTGTCTGGGTCTATGCTGCACTGAAGTTTGGTTTGGCCAAGTGCCTCTCTGGGGTATGGGACTCCGGTCATATTTGTTTTCCTGGCTGGATTTTGATTAGTTCTATACTTCTATGAATTTATGTCAACAGGATTCACAGGAAGAGACGGTAGCTTTGTTTCAGAAGGTTTCACCTCCAGCTTTGTGTAATTTGTAAACTTCACTCATCACCAAGGCAGTGTTGAAAACGGAGCACCAGCACTGGTGGTGATGTATGTCAAAACGAGGTGGCTTTTTTCCAGTGTACTGGACATGAACAATAGGGAAATTAATGAATTAAGATAATATATCTTTGAACTTCTGTAGTTCTAATTAAGAAGCTTCATCTTCAACTTCTGAGCCCAGAGGAGAGGATTAATGGAGCTGTGTCATTGCCCACCAGTCTGTCATAAAAGCCTGAAATGTCCTTTCAAAAGACCATTGGAGGAAAACTATGGAATGCAGAAGTGATTTGAGTTAAGTTAGTTATTGTTAGTCACAGTTTATGTAGTATCTATATTTATTTGAGAATCTTTCTCACATTGCACTGAAATCAGAGCAGATCTCCAGGCAATTACCTGCTGTGCAATTGGAGAGCCCGCATCAATGTTTAGCCAACTCTGTTGGATTTGAATCCTTGAATTACACTGGCCTGAATGCAATCAGCATCATTACCAGAAATGAACAGTCTCACAGGCAAGAAAATAAGGCTAAAGATGAGGACGGGGTAAAGGTAAACATGCTTTGAAGAGCAGCTGTGATAACTGAGAACCATGTTACCCGCAGTGTGCGATATCCACAGCCAGGTATTCGGTACAGGCTTGGTAAAGGCAAAAACAAAGAGCAAGAGTGAAGTGCTGCAGTGTTTAAAGCTTGCCTCCAAGATCTTAAAAATGCAAAGAGAAACACAGTGCTATCATCTCAGAGTAAATGCCTACTGTTCGGCTGCTTATAGCATTTCTGTCCAAGTTGTCAAAAAAAACACCCCTATTGTATATCAGTCTATCAGTCTATTCACCTTAATTCTCTTTATTTCTGCCAACTCCTTTGGCTGTTTGTAGCAGATTTGACAGAATAATAGTGCTTAGTATTTTTCAGGCATTAAGAGTACTGTGGTTACATGTCCATGTAACTGGCCTCCTGAGCAAGAGCTGCAATAGGGTTGCAATCCCTGCCAGACATCAGGGATCCGCTGCATTGCTTTTGGTACATGCATCCACAGGAGCACAGATGTCATGTCTTGGTAATCACAGATAAACCCCTTTCTGTGGAAAATGGTTTAAGATCAGTTAATATTTTCTTCCCCCCTGTGCTGTAATGACATATCAATGGTTGTTTATATCGATGGCTTCCTGGCTTGTTTGGGTAGCTTCCCTTGGCACTAGTTCTGCAGGTGCTGCTTGGGCAGTTTTCTTGGTTGAGTTTCTCCTGAGACAGGGGGAAGTGTTAAACAGAGAGGAGTGCTAATCTTGGAAGCTGTCATGCAGAGGGTACCATTTATTTTTACACTCAACGACGTATTGCCTTGTCTTGTAGATGTCAGAAGGGCTCAAAGCTTGGCAGGAATCAGGGAGTTACTCAAAGACTTCATGCCAAATGAAAGCATGTCTTCTCTTGGAAGGTTTGTACATCTCTGTGTTGAGGATGAGTTTTGCATTAATTAGACCCATTTTTATGTTATATCACAGCATGCTAGTCAACCATGGTCCATTGTAAGTTTAGGTGGTGGCTGTTGTTTTCAGACCCTGGTTTTGCCTCTTTTTTTTTTTTTTTTTTTTTTCTTCTTAAATAAGAACATTTTTCCAAATATTTTTTCCAAGTTCTGATCATATAATGTATCTGGCTTTGGCAAACCAAGGAGAGAAATCCACTTTTCCTCTAATTAGTGATGTTTTATTCCTTATTACTAGGTTCTATGCTTGACAAATACACCTTTCCAGAGCAAAGGTATGGTATCCTTAAGAAAGGAGTTGCCTTACTGTCCTAGGGACCATGACTAAGGAATTCTACACCTTGGGCTTGTGGTCATGCCTTTACTCTATTCCTCATCCACTCCAGAAAGTGTCTTTCTTTTTTCCTGACATCACTGCTTATTTGACGACTCCTAAATCTTCAGGGAACTCCCCAAGAATACCTCTATTGCAGATAAATTCTCCCTGGCAGTCAGTTTTTGAGAAATGTGTCTTAAGCAGTTCTTAATCTTTGAGCATGCAGCTTCTTGACACCATGAAGTGTGACTCCTGAATCAATATTTGCACTACGTAGACTGGGACAGATACCAGGCAAGCTGGTCTGCTGTATCACTCTTTTTTTTTTTGCAGCCAGGACCAGACCATGGAGCCCTCCTGTCCTTGGCCACGCTGCCAGAGAGACTCATTGCCTTCTACAAGGACACCACTGACACAAGGTTAAAGAACCAGGAGTCTGGCAGTGCCCTGGGCAGGGGTTGCCCACACTGAGCCATGGTGGCTGCTCCCTGCTTGTTATCCTGCCTTTTGCATCTGCAGACCCAGACAAGGACAGGACAAAACCATGGAGTACTCCCATCATCAGCCACCCAGCCAGAGATTTCTGCAGCTTCCAAAGAAAGCCATTGAGCTAAGGACAAGGAAGCACACACAGCCCATTCTGCAACACGCCATGGTCCCACAGGCAGCTGGAGACTCCCCACAGCCCTGGACAACAAGAGCTCCACACAGCCCACCCTCTCTGTCTGAAACAGCCCTTGAAATAAAATCTTCTGATTTGTGGCTATCCTTGTACCGTTGGGTCATGGTGTATTTTGTCGAAAGCTGTCCTTTCCTTGACTATGGACATTCTTAACTTCCTATTTTCCATCTTTCTTTCTGAGTTTTTCTCCCAAAACATTTTTCTCAGAATTTCAGGGCTGAGAAATTATTTTTTCTGAGGTACCATATGTATAAGAAACACATAAAACAGGATTTTTAGCAAATACATCCAAACTATAATACAGACTGCCCATATTGTATAAAATCAGTTTATCATCAAGAAGCTGAGCCTTCAGTTCTGCTGTGGATTTATCTTTATTGGAATTATCTTGGTTTGGGTGCAATACCTGTATGTTAGAGATGCTCACTACCAATTCTTAGAAGCTCCTTGTCTTCTAGTGGCTGTACATCTCTTCTGTATTAAATCCATCAGAGATACAGGCCTTTTTCAGCAGAATAGTATTATCTCACCAGGTTAGATGTGTCTCAAGCAAGCTGTGGATAGTTTTTTTTTAGTGTTAAGCCTCACCGTTGGACTTCGTTTTCCAGGTCCGGATAGAAAAGGAGCTGGTGAACAGTGTTTGACAGTTTCTGTGCAACAGCAACGCTAATAAGGCAGTGTCTGTGCTGGAGCAGCTGTGACATTGCTGCAGTCAGTGCAGTGCTACTTCCCAGCAATGGCTAGGTTTTGCAGGTCTGTTCATTGGACTGTTCTGCCAAGATGGATCATTCCCCTAAGTACTAAGTGTGTCATGATTTACTTCCACAGCAGCCTTGACAAAGCCTCTTTTCTGACTTCATTCTTCTCATCCCAATTCTCTTTCAGCCAGTGCCAGTTTGTGTTGTGTTATGCTCAGGAAGGGAAATGAGCAGAAAGTCTTTTAAAGCAGGATTGGCTTTGTGTGCCTGAGACCTTCGGCCAGAACTAGTGTCCCATTGTTATCAGGGAGAGTCCACGCTTATCTAATTACCTTCCGAGAATACATGTCCTGGTCGCTGCATTGTGCTTTCTGTATTTACAGTTGGCAGTATTTCTACCAGAGCATTTCCATGAGCTTGACTTGCTTCCTTTGATTTTAATTTACAGATCAGCCATGCCTTCTAAAGGTTAAACCTGCTTTGTCTGTCCCGTTGCAAACCAATTCTTCACATTCTTTAGAAATTCAGCAGGTGACAGACAGTCCCGCTCCAAGATGCAGCAGCTGTGGGTATGGATTAAAGAATCTTAACGTATTTGTTTGTAATGCTGTTTTCAGGACACAGAGATCATCTTTCCTTCAGAAATAGCAGCAAAGAGTAAACAACATATTGAGACAAAGTCTAATGTTGACTGGTACAGGGAAAAGTGATTCTGGTGCTAATTTTTTTCAGTGATTTCATCAAATTACGTCTAGCATACGTAGCTTCATGTCTTACCTGACAGTTCACAAACTTGGCTTTATAACCCTCTCTGCTCTAGCCTGAATCCCAGCCTCTCTTGGATGCCTGCTCCTCATGGCCAGCAAACCCATGCCACCTTGCTTCCTCCTTCTCCTCTGCCTCCTTCTCTGTTACTTTTGAACCTACAGCCACCTTTCCCAACATTCGCAAGAGCCATCTCTAAATCTATTTCCTACACTTAGACTGTGATTTCATCACCTCTTTCTCTGTGTGATTCCTTTTGTGTCCAGTGCATTAAATATCTCCTGTCCAGTCACTGGCTTTCGTTGCCAGAATGGCTACCAGTTTCTTGGTCTGTCGGCTGCCAATGTAGTTTTCTGCCATCCTTACTACGTGCAACTACTCAATGTTGTTGTGTCCCTTGGTCTATCCCATTAACTAGCGTATCTCAGCTCCTTTCTCTAATTCAAACTTCTAGTCCTTTAACTCCCCATTTTTTGCTGTACCTCCTTGCCTAGTTCTACAGTCTTCCTCCTCCAGCCTCTGTTAACATGGTAGTGTTACCTCAGCTATCCGACATCCTTTCCTCTCCATACTCTATTCCATTGCCTTACTTGCAGAGCATCTCAAGAAGAGCATTTGCAAGACCTCCACAAACTGTTTTTCAGTTCCTCCTCTAAACTCAGCAATGTCATTGATGTCCACAAGAAGGGGGTAAACTGAGCTGACAGGAATGGAATTTAAAATTCCCTGTATGGCTGACAATTTGAGTGTTCATGTTAATCAGTCTGGATAATTTTATTTTTGGAGTTTTCTGTGGTGTTGAAGTGAACAGCACATGGTATTGCTCTGATGTATGTGCATGGGAGAGGAGATAGCCAAAGACAGCATGAAGCCACATCCGGAAGGAAGTGAAAAGCCCATGCATGGCCGAGTTTGCTTGCAGCTATGGTGTTCTGCATGTTTTAGGCTGAGAGCCCAGAGGCCTTTTGAACAAGAGGCTGTTTTTTGGAAAGCCTCTTGGAGTGCGAGGGCTATATATTGGGACCTCTGCCAATGACAGGTCAGTAAGGGGCCAGTTCAGGAGCAAGGTATCCTCCCTGCTGGCAGAACCTCCCAGGAATGCACCTGGGAAAGGTGCTGTCCTGCCATGAGCAACTGGAGTCACTGGGAGTCCAATGTGGGCTCTCAGGATTTGTGGGGAAGTCCAAAACCCCCTCATGATTTGCTGGGAATTGGCTGGATTAAGCCCACAAGTACTTTATAACCATTGATGTTACACGTGGTGGAGGGCTGCAGCAGGGTTCCATGGCAGCTCTGGGACAAAGCCTATGAGATGCCCTTGCGTTTGGCTGAGGACCAGACAAGAAAATAAGTTGCCGGTAATTATAAGCCTGATACCTTGAACATCACACTTGATGTCCGTGCTCTGTCTGTCCCAAATTCAGAGGAAAAGCCACACAAGCCTGAATGGATGAATTAATACAGAATCCTTGGGAGGTACTCTCTCCTGGTCAGTCTGTTTCTGTCTCCTTCTGTGTGTCTCAAAAAGGGAACAGGCAGGTAAATGGTGGACATATTCATTTTTAGAAGTTTCATCTATACGTCACCTCTTATTTCAAATAAGTGTAGAAGATCCAGCGGAAGAAAAAATATGCAGCTTTTATATTTCTGATGTACATTGAAAGCCAAGTGTACATATAGGTGGTATATTTATTAATAAACTTAAATTTAGAAAAAAACCCCCACAAAACAGTAAGCCAACAAAACTCTGCCTGGGAAAAAGCCAACACTCATGCTTTTCCTGAGACATGATGTTAATCCTTCAGAAACCGGTGTCTGTCCCATGAATAGACAGGATTTTCAAAAGAGAACATAAATGAGAGTCTGAAATTTCTCTTTCATTTTACTTTATGGGGTTATTCAGTACAAATGAAGACAAGAGGTTAGCTGAAGGCAGTGAATCCAAACTGGATTACACAAACTGAAAATCCAGCACCTGTTTTTCTAATCCATAGAAGAAGAGAGATCTGCCAAAACTGGTTGATCTGCCATCTGGCACGTATTTCCTGTCCCTGTCTCTAATATTGGGCTGATTTTTGCTGGCACATTTCCAGAATCAAATAAAGGAGGCTAATAATCAATATTTTCACTTTTACCTGCTTTCTCTGTGAGTCAGGAACTTTTAAACTGTATGTCTTTTAAAAAGCCTTTAAAGGTTTCTTTTCTAGCTTTGTTTTGGTCAGCAAAAATTACAGAAAGAAAAAAAGAAAGGTAGGGTTTTTTTTTGTGGAAAGTTGCTGATATTTTTAGATGAATAGCAAGATTTTGTCTGTTGCTCTTGACCTCCCTGTGATCTGATTTGTCTTTGAATCCTCTGCTTTTTCCTAATGCTTCCAATGGGAGAAAAAAGGTGTGCAAGACATGTGTGGGATTGTGGTTATGGAGACAATTACAATACCTCCATTCAGTATTCCTCCTCCAATGTCCTACCTGATGGGTCTTCACTTGAAGTTAGAGTCTGCTTTACCGCTAGCAAGACTTTGAGTAACATTGAGCGAGAATATTGGGAATGATTTTAAACATCCCCTCCCTCCCAACTTCAGGATAGTTTTCAAATTTTATTGAAAGTTATGTTCCTTTCCTCTTTATTCTTCCCTTCCTCTTAAAAAAACCCAATAAAACAACCAAACTTTTTTGTTGTTTGGTTTGGTTTTCTGTGAAGTGAATTAATTTTCTGAAGCAGTTGTTTCCCACGCCGTGATGGCAATATGGCAAAAGCCCGTAATTCCTGCGGCTTTTCTGTGTTTTGGGAGGTGTTTGCAAAGGCCTGGAGAAGGGACTGGAGCAGTCAGTGCTGGGAATTCACTGTCCAGCCACGAGCTGATGGCAGGGAAGGGAGGTGACTTTCCCGAGGTTGCTGTGTGAGCTTATGGTTGCACTTCTCTCACCCTCTTATCTTTTAGGAACTCACTGATCAGCAAGTTTTTCATAGTGCCAAGACTCCTCAGCTTCTCTCTGGGCTACGAATAGATGAAAATTGTGTTTGCATGGCAAAGGCAACGGACACCACTGCCAAATTTCCTTTGCACAGTGGTGCTTACCTGTGGGACATCTGCCTGGCTTGTCAGGAGAACATTTGCTTTTCCTGCAAACTCACACCTCCTCTCCCCACTCCTTGTCCTTGCTTGTAAAAAGTAATTGAGTAAAAAAAGGTCTTTTGCATCTGACAAAAATTCAGGGGTTTGTTCTCACAGATATTTGAAAATTCTCCCTTCAGGGTGTTTACTCAGGACTTGTTAATTAGGAGGGTAATGGCTTCAGAGCCAGCCTCCAATCTCCTCACAAAGGTATTTCAATTCCACTACGGGAAAAGAAGATCCATTTTGCCCCAGTGCATGCTCATTATTTCACTCACCAAGATACTCTTTTTGTTTCAGGGCTGATGTTATGAAACAATACCCTTTAAGCTAATTGCTGTTGAAAAGGAGAGGCTTGCTTTACAGTCAATGACTTTGATGCCTTGGGTAGTTCAAGTAAGGATCTGCCTCTGTCTTTCCTTGATTGACAACACCCTTTCTATAAATTTGAGCAATTAAGCAACCCAGTAGCAGCTGCTAGAGAGATCTACTGAGCACAAACCTGACCAGGATTGCCGTGCAGGTCTCCTGGTGCTCACACTGACGTCCTGAAACACCATCTGCAATTTAAAGCTGCAAAAGGACATTTGACTCCAACAAGTTAGGTGAGTGTGCTTCTGCGTTTGCTCCATGTCATGGCTCCATCTCATGAATAGAGCGGCAGATTTTGCTAAAGTGGCAAAGTGTTCAATTTGTTCTGAAGTTTCTCTCTTGTTTTCAAATGTTTACTTTTAAAAATAAGGAATTTTAGCTTTTTTTTACCCAGCCAAAGCTTATATATAAACATACGCTCTTTTAATTATGTGTAAGACTTATAGTGTGTGCATAGTGACATATATGAAACATTTTGTGTGCTGATCTAAAACTGATCTAAGAGCATTTGGTTTAACAGGAGCCTAGAGACTCAAACATCACTCAGGCAAAAGGCAGGCCAAGCTCGCTTCACTTAAGTCTATCCAGCTGAGAACATAGGCCAACGCACACAAGCCTGCGTGCCCTGTGTAGTAGCTGATTTTCTCAAGATTAAATGTCAAGTCTGGGGTTTCTAGGTGGGCATTTTTAAATGCAATGCAAGTATGTGAAGTATAAAATGGATCTTGTGGCTTAGAGCTACTTTCCAGCCCTCCTTTTTTGACAGAGAAAGTTTTCCTGGGTTGCTCAGAGAGTGTGAGGATATTAAGCCTCGGGTCACCTTGGCCATGTCCCTTTTCTAACCAGCTCCATTCACTGGCTTAGCAGCCTTGGTTGGGTCTGAGTTGGCTGGCAGGTCAGTGTGTGCAGGAGGGACCACCAGCCTCTCTGGCTGCAGCGGACCAGCACAGGTCCAGTGCACAGGGTTTTGGTAATGGCAACCCCAATAACACTTTTGGGAGGTGCTGAGATTATAGCACAAATTCAGGGATGCTTGGCTTCTAACTTAGGCTAAAAAGTAAGTGGGATAAACCTAGAAATAAGTGCCTGGGTCAAAATGCTGGTGTTACATGCAGACCTAGCCCTGCTGAACACACGGAGCTTCAGCCGTGGTGCTTTCCCCAGTGCAGCAAAGCAGGGAATCTGCCATCTCCCATAGGTGTACGTGACAGACAGACATAGCCCTTCCAGACTGACCCTGCCAGGACCAGTACTGTCAGAGACTTCAGCCAACAGTGTGTGTGTGCAATGAGAGAACAAGCAGAGGCCTACGTGGCTACTGGCCTGGTGCAAGCTCTGGGCAACCCAAAGGGGATGGTAGGAAGGCATATGCTGCAAAGTGAACTTGCAGTGTGGAGGTTTCAGTGGGTCTGAGGCACTGGCTGGTGGCTTTATCTCTTCCAGGCAAACTCCTCTGCTCTGCAAGGAAAGTCTGCATATTGCTGCTTAGTGTCTGTAACAGAAAGACTTTTCACTTCTGGGAGTAGGTGACCTCTCATTCGTACATTTTCCCATCTTCTTTTGGGCAGAATGAGGATGGGAAACCATGTCTGAAGGGAGGAAGAGCTGAGCCTGTGTGCTTGCACTTCTTGCCTCCTATACTGTGCTGACTTTTCCAACTTTCTGCTTCTCTACCTTCTACCTCAGCATGAAGCTCCACTGCATGATCCTGGGTGTTCTGCTTCTCCTGCCACTGGCCGGCTGCAGCAGCACGGTCAAGACCTCTGCTATTGACCTGCGGACCTTCATCGGCTGTGCTGTGCGTGAGTTCACCTTCCTGGCCAAGAAACCTGGTTGCAAGGCGCTGCGAGTGACGACGGATGCATGCTGGGGACGCTGCGAGACCTGGGAGGTGAGAGTGTGCTCAGGACTTGAGAGTGGCTGGCTGGTACCAACATCCCTGGGTGGTGTTTCCCCCCACCTCTGCCAAGAAAAGCCCTTGAAAGAAACCCACCAAGCATTAAATGGCTTGCAGCTACCTACTAAATGGGCAAGGGCTGTGTCCCACTCCACAACCTCCTCACTACCACTGTCAGCAGTGCTTGCTGTCAGTAGTTCCCTCCCTCCTTCCACTGCCTCCAAGAAGGATGAACATTACGCGATGATATTAATGAAGCACTTATGTAATACTGTTATTATGCAATTTGAAAGCCTCTTACAACTTGAACACTTAAGGAGAGTAGGCCTTTATTACTTTACTGGAAAAAAATTCCTTTGAGATTTTGATGGAGCTCCCAACTGATGGGTAATATATTTTGTTCCAAAAAGCAAATCCCAGAGATAATGTCTGTTTCTAATTTGGTCCTGTTTGAAGTCACAGTCCTGTATAAGTACGGAGTAGGTATGTTTTGGGGGTGTGCAAGGGGAGAAAGATAGAGCATAAGCACATCTACACACACTTCAGAGAACAAGTTTCTGACTCTCTTTGCCTTTCTGCTACTGGAAGGCTCAAGGGGCCAGTCCCAGTTTAATTTACTTGGGAAAGCCTTGAGTGACTCCAGAGCGATTCTGAGCACATGAAGACAAAGGTTTTGTATAAGTGACCAGAGGAGGAGCCACGGTCTGTGTGCCAGCTCTGACTGCCCTCTTTCACTGCCTAGTGGGATGAGGGGAAAGGCCACTGGTGGCCATATTTCCCTGGTGGGATAGGGTTCCTTCCAGGGACCTCTTGTCACCTGGTTTCCCCTACCGCCAAGCTCCTCTGACAGCACAGACCTTGTAGACTCACTTACCATCCTGCAGTACCACTGGGATGTAGTTAAGCTGGATGCATCTCGTTGTAGCCTCAACAACTTCTGGAAAGCACTACGAAATACTTGGATGGGTGGGGGCTGGTAAGAGGGAGAGTGTCTGGATATCTTCTTGCTGAAATGTTGCATCTGTCCTTTTCCATGCCATCATTCTCTGTTCCCAGGGCAGGCTTTTTACACAGCAGAGAGGGGAAAAAGAGAACAAAATAAAATGTCTCCTGGCTGTGTTGCCTTATGCTGTTTCCCATTTGTGCAAGGGAGAGGATTATGGTGAACTCCCATTCCTGTTCATGCTGCTCCTTCTTGGAGCCTTTGGAAAGAGTCAAGGAAAAACTCACTTTTCAGCAAAAGCAATAGCACTGTGATACCACGTGGGAGTGTGGGTTCCAGGGCCTTCAGGCTCCCACTGTCTCCTGACGGCTGAGATCTCTGGCCAAGCTGTTTTTCTCATGAGGAATTGCAGTCTTCTATACTGGTTGCTGTTATGAGTGTGTTCCCCAAAGTGTACATCTGTTGGGCTTTGTGGGATGTGAGTCTATGATACCATGTTCAGCCTTACTGGGAAGACTGGTCTGGCTGAGAAAAAGCCTTCTGTTTGTCACGTGGATATACCCCTGCTCTTAGGCAGCTCATGTACATGGAAGGGTTTCCAGCAGAACACAATTTCTTTGATGGAAAATCAATCTTTTTGGAAGAAAGCAGCTGCTTTTGGCAAACGTGCATTTAGTTGAAACACTAGTTTTCTGCTGAGAACGAGCTTTTTGGATAGGCTTTTGTCTTCCTTCAAGCAGCTTTAACTGGAGCTTTATGCTTTAAGCAAACAGAAACACGCACATACACTCACTCCCCTCCATGGCAGGGCTCCAAGAGGCAAGTGTTGAAGGATGTAACCTAAAAAATATTTCCATGGCCTCTTCCACCTGATCCAGTGGCTCCTCTATTTACACTAAATCCCCTTGAGGAAGCTGGGACTCCAGATGTTTGTCTTGCTTCTTGCCTGAGGCCAGCATTTCTCCTCAACAGAAACCAGTGCTGGAACCGCCTTACATCGAGTCTTACCACCGTGTTTGCACCTACAACGAGACCAAGATGATGACAGTGAAGCTGCCTAAGTGTGCACCTGATGTGGATCCCTTCTACACCTACCCAGTGGCCATCCGCTGCGACTGCGACATCTGCTCCACTGCCACCACCGAATGTGAGACTGCCTGAGCTCTCCTTTCCCAGGTTAGGAGAGGAGGGGCAAGATTCTTCCCTGGTTTCATACTCTTGGTACCTCCAGTATTACAGATAGTGTAAGCCAGTCCAGAATTTCATCTCAGCCTGTAAAGCTCCTTATTATTGACTTTTATGGGCAGAAGAGGCTTAATCCCCTCTCCTCACACTGCTCAAAGCATTGCTGCTGTAGAAATGTAGTACACAGCCTTACAACAGCAAATACTGTGGTTAGAAAAAAGATAAGTTTCCCTTCCTCCCAGGCTTTTCACGCTGTGGGACCTTTCTTCATGTGCCTGGAATGAACAGTCACTAGGGGGTGGAAAGAGGCCACAAAGGCATTATTGCCTCTCTAACAGCCTCTTTGTTCATGTTTTTAGCCCCTTCCCAGTAATGTAAACGCAATTACCAACATTTCCACCACCTTGCTCCTGCCTTTAGTTCTTCTTGCCCTGAGATCTATCAGGAGCAACAGTCAAAGAAAAAGCCTAAAGGCCAATGAAATTGAAACGGATATCCAAATTGCTACCTTGCAACTAGGGTGAATGCACACTCAGATCTGACTCAGCAAAGTACTGAAGCTGGTGATGAAGTGTTTTGGTTGATACCAGTGGACTTTTACAGCTAAGCCCATATTTCAGAGATTCGCTTAATTGGAGTTATTCTGTTGAAAAAAGATCTTGCTTTACAATTCCTTGGAAAAAAAAAAGAAAAGAGTGAAAAACATTACATCTGTAAAACCTACAGTGCATATCTTCCCATCTGCTTTTGTCCAGGGGTGGGAGGGGAACGGACTTCACGTAGAATCAGTGAGACTGAAGAGCCCAAGGAGACTCTCCTGACATTTTTGAGAGATAGAGAGACCAAGCCAAAACATGACAGTTGTGGTTTGGTTTCAGTGAGCCCCTGGCTCACTGAGGTGGTGGGAAAAAGTGGGCTATGAAGGGTGTTCCCACACTTTCCTGTGCTGCTGAGCTCCATGTAGACCTGCTCCCTTGGGGATGCACACAGAGCTGGCGGGCAGCCAGATGTGCTTGCAGGGAAGCTGTGGGGTGGCCAGTAGTGTGGCTAACATGGGTGAGACAAGCCCAGGACAGGAAAGAGTGTAGACATGCTAAAGGTTCATGCCTCCTCAGACCCACTCTTTACAAACTAGGACACACCTGAGAGCTGCTGTAGCAGTGCCCTGATGACCACAGCCACCTAAGTGCCTTTGTCCTCTGGTTCCCACCTGCAGGAAGACAGATCCATGTTCATCCCTCATTTCTCCCCTGAACAAAATGGGAAATTATGTGAAAGTAGGAAGATTTGCCAAGTGGGAGAGGCTCGTAGGAGCTTACAAAATAAAGACACCTTCTCAGATAGCCATTAGGAGAGAATTGCTGCTGGGAGTAGTGTCTGCACCTGCCATCCCCCCAGTTAAGTGTCTTGTCTTCTGAATGCAGTCACCTTCATTTCCAGGGATGCATGCTTGAAACTTCCCCAAGTTTCCTGTTCTCCCTGAGAGGGATTTAATGTAATTTGTAATTTATTAGTTGCTGCCATTTTTTTGTGCCTGTGGAACTGTAGAAGCTTCACTGAGGCTGCGTAGGAAGAAGGTGATTTTATTGCTCTGCCTTCTGTAGTTCTGGACAGAGACCGCTGTGTCAAACTGTGTCTACTGATGGAGAGTTTAACTGCCCTTTCAATAATCCCTGTGTTTTGTTTCAGATTTCATCTCACAATCCCTCTGATCTTATTATTGTTCTAACCAGCATCACAACCATCTTGGAAAATCTGCAAACTATTTTGTGCCCTTTTAATAAACCTCAAAATTGTAGTATGAAAGCAATTTAAATCAACGTGTCCCTCTTTATTTATGTGCGGAGATTTCTCATGTAGAACATGTATAAGCTCCTACGAACTCTTTGCCAGAGCTGTGAACGCCTGCAAAACATCTCCTCGATGCTGATGTGAAGTCATTTCCTTCGCTGAATTTCTCTCACAGAGTCTGGCTGTGCTACAGTCTCCGGATTAGAAGTAGGCTTAGAAAGTGGCAAACTTCCTTCCTTTGCAGCCAACAGGAAATATGGGCTGTACCCGGGTAGGGTGAGACAGTAGGAACCTCAGCAAGTGTTCAGAAGGAAACGCTGCGGGGTGTGAAAGAGGGTTTTGATTGATGCAGTAGCAGCCAGACTGGGAGGCGGAAGAGGAAGAGTGGGAAGGATGTATTGACTGAAACCAAGCTGACACTTCTAGATGGTCTTTTAAGGAGGAAAGCAAGAGTGAATGGAGATGCTGTGGATTTGCTGTGAGTGACAAAAGCACAGCCAATGCCAGAGTCTGCCAACCCCTTTGACTAGTGCATAGTCCTCTTCATCCAGCTCTGCCACAAGTGGGGACACAAGAGTGACTTTCAAGGCACCGACTTCATTCCTGCTGCCAGTAATTGCAAATCTGGTGCTTTTTTCCAGAAGGTATTACACTACTAGGTCTTCATTCTGTAAATTCCCACCAATTTTGATACTTGCAACCAGGTCTTCTGGCTTTCATATCCTTCATGCAGCAGCTGGGATGGTACGTCCTGCTCAGAATTTGCAGGCAGTCAACATAGGCCACACATTTCAGAGCATGAGAAGCCACTTCCAAGGCCACCTTAATCTTGGTGGGGGGAATTTTAATGGTCTTTAAAGCCACAGATTTAAAACTCACCGTCCTACCTGTCCAAAGCAGTTAAACAGTCCTGTCTTTAGTGCATAAGTTTACAAGGAGTGTTTGCTGTAGAGGCTGTCACATCTCAGATATCTCTCCCATGAAAACTCCTCCTGGTCTTTTGTAGCACACTGACTGTCCCTTTCACCTGGACACTGACCACCAGCACCAGACAAAAATCCTCATGAGTGGCAACGTGGACTTCTTAAAAGTGTCATTTGGCACTGCACATTTAATCTATCACAATTTTCGCTACCTAAAAGCAAGGGAAGGAAATTCTGCTCTTCAAGGGGAACTTGACTCTCCTGGGAGAATTGTACTTCCAAACCAGGGAGTGAGAGAAGCTCCCTCGCAAAGCCTCGCTGTTGGACCATTCACAGCTCTGCAGCCCCAGCTTGAAATATCTGGTGCAGTGAAAGGCTTTCTGCAAAGGGAGGTGGCTGCATTTGCCTGATCAGGAAGGTGAAGGTGCATATATGGACAAGGCATGACTGCGCAACTTGGGGACTGTACTTGGCTCTGCCTGCCATGCGAGGAAGGCTGAATCAGTGGATTTCTGTGTACCTCAGTTTCCTTTCTGGACACTGGGAGTGATGATACAGCCGGTTTTTTTTTCACCCTGGCATGTTTTGGAGCACTTAGGCTGTAAGGTCCCTTGTGACGAGCCACGTCCTGCAACTGCGACACAACAACCCCAGGCAACACTAGAGGGTTGGGGAAGAGTGGCTGGAAAGCTGCTTGGTGGAAGAGGACCTGGAGGTGTTGGTTGACAGCCAGCTGAATATGGGTCAGCATGTGCCCAGGTGGCCAAGAAGTCCACCAGTATTCTGGATTGTATCAGGAATAGTGTGGCCAGCAGGACTAGGGCAGTGATTCCCCCTATACTTGGTACTGTTGAGGCTGCACCTCGAGCACTCGAGCTCCTCACTACAAGAAGGATGTTGAGATGCTGGAGTGTGTGCAAAGAAGGGAAATGAAGCTGGTGAAGGGTCTAGAGCACAAATCTTATGAGGAGTGGCTGAGGCACCTGGGGTTGTTTAGCCTGGAGAAAAGGAGGTTGAGAGGAGGCTTCATCACTCTCTACAACTACCTGAAAGGAGGTTGTAGTGAGGTGGGTGTTGGTCTCTTCTCACAAGTAGCAAGGGATGGGAGAAGAGGGAACAGCCTCAGATTGCACCATGGGAGGTTTAGGTTGGATATTATGAAGAAATGTCTTCCCTGAAAGGGTTGTCAAGCACTGAAACAGCCCGCCGAGGGAGGTGATTGAGTCACCACCCCTGGAGGTATTTAAAAGGTGTGTAGATGTAGTGCTTTGGGACATGGTTTAGCGGTGGACTTGGCAGTGCTGTGTTAATGGTTGGACTTGATGGCCTTAAAGGTATTTTCTGACCTAAATGATTCTATGATATCTGCATCCTGCACAGCACTCAGTTTCTCAGGTTTACTGTCACTCTTTTAACCTGAACAGCAATAGTCACAGTCATGTAGTGCTTTGATTTTTCACAATATTTTCCTGTTATATGATAGTTGCAAAAGTCCACAGTGTCTTGAAGTTCAGCTCCGCTCATTCCCATGCTGTTGTTGGAATGCCCAGCACATGGTCATGGAGTGACCATGTCAGCAATTAGTACATTTTACCCCATCTTCTAACCTGAGTTACAGCAAGAGCGAGGGCAAGAAGCCTCCCCGGATGCATGTTTCCTGCACTGACTGGATGTCTTCTGAGGGGGCAGGACAGGCAGCTCCCTCCTTTCTCATTGTACTCACATGAAAACACAGGAACCACCACCCTGGGACAGAGCAAGGGGCTGTCTCACCCAATATCCTGCTGCTGACAGTAGCCCGCAGCAAATCCTCAGGGAAATGTGAAAGCATCAGGGCGTTATAGAGGTTTCTTCCCTGGCTACATCTACCTAGCTTTAGCAGGCAGCAGTTTAGGAAGTTTCTGCTCTGGAGGATGCATTCAGCTGCTTGTTGTTAACCCCAGATGCCTGGGTCCTCCACACTGCTTCTTCCCGGACGAAGTCTGGCCGTGGAAATTCTGGTGACTAATACCAGCTTCCTCCAGGGGCAAGTAAACCAAATATATTCCAGGTCACATGCTGTGCCCTCTTGAATTGTCCTGGCTCCTCTGGGGATGTATCCATTTATAGCAGCCAGGGATTTGGGCTGCAGCGCCTTTTCATTAGGAGTAGACCTTGACACCTTTGTATTGGCTCTTTGAGCGAGTGCCCCAGGCAGAGGCTAGTTAAGCCTGCCGAGGTTCACAAGCTACAGGAACATGAAAAGAGCCTTTCTCTGGTGAAACTTGCTTTAGCTCAATCAGTATTAGGGATGTTTGGGAATTGGTGGGATTTATAGTCTTTATGTGAAGACCAGACTAGGTGGTCAATGGGATCGCTTCTGCTTTTTAAACCAATGGTAATGAAAGGCTGGGTAAAAAAGGGACTAAATTGTTTATATTTATCTATTTTTAAAACAAGATCCACATCTCCACGTTGAATCCCCGGAAGACTGGAGCCAGTCAAATTCTTCATTCTCACCCACTTGTCTTCTCTTATGTAACTTCTTCAGCCCTTTTAGCATTTAACTTTCTCTACTGTCTCTCTCTGCCCTGTCTGCTGGACCGAAGGTCACACAGCTTATCATCTTCCTTGCCATCAGTAAGGGTTGTTGGAGGGTTTTTGTTATCCATGTGTTAGATTGCTCAAGGAGTAACAAAATTGCCTCAAAACTCCTAGAGCTCAGGCTAATGTTTTTCCGACCTGCTTTACCAAGAGAGCTCCAGTGCCTGCTAGGCTGCTGCACACTGTCTCGTCTCCAAAACACTTCAAATATTCACTCAAGGGAGGAAAAAAATCCTCATGTGATGCTGTGATATCACAGCGGATACCACAGACAGGAAGACCAAGAACCCCTTATTAAAATAATAATTTTTAAAAAGTTTTATCTGAAAGAACAACCAACCAGCTAACATAATATTGGTGGAAGATGGGACACTGAAGCTCTCCAGGCCAGCCACTGAGGGATACCCTGGGACCAGAGCGAGATGAAGGCTGAGTGCTAGCAGGGTGTCAGACTTGCAGGTCCCACATCTCCGCCTTCCCATGTTTCCAGGCTGCAGAGAATTTGGCTAAGCAGCAGTTTCGCAAGAGGAACATGCCTGAGAGGAGAAAACCTCTGTGGTGTCACCTCCTGTTTGACTTTCTGCAGGTAACACTGGAAGGTGTAGGCAGTTCCAGGACCACCCAAAAGCAGCCCTATATATTAGTATGTGTTTTTCCTCCCTGAAATGTCCCGCAAGGTACATGTGATTAGCACCTGGGAAAATAAACATAGCACCACACTTTAACATCAAAATGATGCTGTCAAAATACTTAGTAATACATTTATTTTGTTAAAATAAACTATGTACATAGATGATATTAATGTGCAGTTACAATATACAATAATTACATGTTTAAGAGAGGATAAACAAAAGAGTACAGAATCATGTGCTGTAAATAGGAAACTAATATTGTTTACATGATTTTTAAACTATGCAAAACAAAATTGCTGGAAAACTAAATTTCCTTGGTTTGAAATTTTATTGCTTTGACACAAATTCTGAAGATTTGGTTAATCTTTGAATAAAGGTAGACCACTCAAAAGTCAGACATAACATTTTAGTACTCATCCTTTGGTTTTACCAGCCCCATACTCCAGCAATATTGCACACAGCAACATTTAAGAGAGAAAAATTCAGTTCACATCAGGTAAAGCAGATGACTCTTAACTTGTTAAGAATTAGGGGTGATGTGTTACGTCCTGATTTGTGCTGAGATCACTACATCTGCTTCAGAAACTCAATTAGAATAACTTGTTGCACTGTTACTTCTAAATATTGCCAAAGTACTACACAAAAAGAAAGAAACTTTATTGTCTTGGTGTTCTCAGGGGAGCAGAGAATCTCTTTGCAGTGAAATGCTTGTATTTGACAAGGGCATAACATCATAACAGCTTAAAATGGGTTCAGTTATCCTTGCACTCAAGGACAGTTCAGGTCCATCTCCCTGCTCCCCTCTGCAGCCTTCTTTGAAGCCCTCCCAGTCTCAAGGTGCTGCTGGGCCCCATCTATCCCAGTGTGACTCCATGGAGGCACTGCCGAGCCCTTTTGCCAGGCTCATGACACACTTGCTGGGGCAGCATGGACACCATGCTATGCCGTTCTCTGTAGCATTTCTCACCTGGCAACCTGGGCTCACCACCTTAGATCACTTCTGCTCATGAGTGAGGAAGAGTTTGACAGTGTCTTTCCCCTTTCACATAGCTTTATGTTATTGCTTATTAATGCATAAATATTTACAATTTTGGGGAAAGTTTGGGCTCATTTACTCCATACTGACAAGGCAGTTCAGTAATGCAGTTAGAGCAGCTGCCTATGTTGGGAGAGACGATATAACAGTCAAACTATGCATATGGCTTAGACCCAAACTACTTTGACAGACATCAGACAAAAATTTCTACCTGTAATCATTACAAGTAACTGTTGATCTGGAAGCAGTGGAGTGGTGACAACTGTTTACCCTGAATTCATCAGCATCTAACCAAAGTAAAAATTCACCAGCTTTGATATCAGCGAGAGGCCAAACTAATCTTTGGCAAAACTAAATGCAAAATTAAATCTGGCATCCTGAATGGGATGAGATGAAATTAAATGACAGCAAGGAGTGCACTGTCAAGCTCAACAAGAATACCCATTTGTCTTGAATATTACGCAGTTAACGTAATAATTTTCATCTTCAGCCTCAGTAGTGGTTGAAACGAGGAGTTACAAATCCAGTCTCCAAAGCTCACGCTAAAGATCAGATCAGCAAAGTCTCCAGATGACTTATTTCAGGAGTCCACAACCAGCAGCCAAAAGGTATAAAAGATTCTTGGACCCGGCTCAGTGTATCTGTGTGCTCAAAGCTTGGGCAGCCACAAAAAAGGGCAGAAAAGAAGGAAACATAAAGACTCTCAAGTGCTTTCTATGTTAGTCACATGTGGACCCCATTGAAATTTTCCATTGTCTTAATGAGAATTGAAATGAAGCTGAGATACAGCATCTTTGAAAATCCTACCCTAAAATTATAGTTTGAAGAAGCAGCCAAACACTACATTACAGTCTGCACATTCTGGAAAAAAACCTGCTCAAAATTATTTTTGTTAACATTTTCAAAGTTGAAGAGATTTTTCACCGTTGACAGCAATTCTATGATTTTCACTTGTTGCTTCATGATATATGTGTTTGTGAGCTCATTTTCCTCTTACAATGATGTTCTGACTCTCTTTTTGCTGATCTGGTGGGGTTCCTGGAACTGCCCAGGAAAGAGAGATTCTTGTTCACGTGTTTCTGAAAGCTTTAACTGAAACAGAAGAGACTTTGAAGATTTTTTTCACCATAGTTATGAGCATCCCCTTAACATCTTTAAATAAAATTTAAGTTTTGGGATGATGACTGCTTGTGGCTCTGGGTCCTCATTTTGCAGCTCTGCCCCAAAGCAGAAGTGTAGGTGCTCTTCTGTTGCATTCATTACTTCTAATCAGTGTTTTTGGCCCAACTTCTCAATGTAAAAAATATCTCTATTCATGTTTTGTTTTGATAGGTGAAGACAGCTGAGTTCACAAGCCACTATTGAAATCAGTGGGAGGCTTTTTCCTGCTTTCAGAGGGTCTTTATTCACTAAGAGGAAAATAAACATTTATAGTAAAAGATTTGTCTTCATTTTCACATTGAGCTCAAATGTGTCTAGAAGTTGTCTGATGTAGGTCGCTCCATGGTCAACCTCCTGTCATAGCAGACACTCCCGCATTTCTATAAAGTTGTGAACCAAGAAAATGTTCTGGTATTTCCAGATTTGGGTTGTTGTTTTTTTTTGTTTGTTTGTTTTTTTTCATGTAGGACAAAACATATTGCAAATCCTTTTCAGGGAAAAGGAAAATACAGGGAGAAAGGCACGTGCAGGTGGATTCCTGCATTCTACCTGTTTATTGAACAAATGGTCCCTAGGCCAACACAAACTTATGTTGATTGCTTTGCTGGAGAAGACAAATGTGCTTTTAAACAAGCCTGGCTTGAGATAGATTGATGCCATTGCAATTTATTTTTCATCCAGGTGAAGCTTCAGTATGGTGAATCAAGAGGTATTTGCTGTGCTACTTGTGAAAAAAAGCTACGGAAAAGGTCACAGACTGTAAGCAAGCCATGTAAGCAAACAGGCATCTTCCATGTCTGAATTAGAGGGCCATTTTTGAAAGGACACGGCAGCTTGCAAGGTGAAAATACATCTGTGAGACACATACCATTGGTATAATTGATCACTGTATCACTTGCTGTGCATGAGGTTGGGTGTGAGGAGGGGAGGCAGCGGTAGAAGTTGTTTGCAAGAACTTCTACAACCTTTTCCAAGCTCCGTTCCTGTAAAGGGTTCTCAAATTAGGTCTCTGGAGTGTCGGTACAATATCTTGGGTAGGCTTTTGACAGCTTGCTGTCATTGGGAAAGTGAAGCCCACACATCCTTTTCAACAGACAGCAATTGCCAGTGAAATGTTTGTTCCCTGTTGCTCTCTATTTGCTACAGTGACTTTTCCCACCCTTGGGGTGGGTTTTTAGCCACTTGCCCAGAGTTGTGTTGCAGTGGTTGTTTCTGGGGGAGTCCTGCTTGGTTTGTGTAGCAGCGTGCCCATGGCTTGTCCCCTTTCCCAACTCACTTCTTGGTTCTTCTCTACCACACGTCCTTTGAGATGGCAGACACTAGGCAGATCATGATGCTGAGTGTGACAGGACCCCAGGTGATTTGTACAGTGTGTCAGGAATGGGAAATCACTGCTTTTTGGGGGACACAGGCCACCAACACTAGAGCAGCTAGGAGACTTTGTTATATGTTATCTACATATTCAGCCTCCCTCATTTACATGAATGATATCTTTGGGATTGAATGAAGCATGAGGAAGTTGAAGACAATTCTGTGTGAAGTAAGATGCTCTTCAGTATGAGGAAGGCTGCCAAGATCTGGCCTCTTAATAAAAGTATTTGGAATAACTTTATTGCATATTAAGATGCAGCCCTACTTTTATTTATATGTTTATTTTGAACTGAAGGAGTGCTTTGCAAGAGATGAAAAGGTGAGAAATATCAATGAAAGCTATTGAAATGATTGTTTTGATTGTTATGCTGGACTTGGAGTGAATTCTACAGTTCCCACCAGCAAGAAGATTTGCATCAGGACCAGCACATGTTGAAGTTGAGGGAAAGTTTCACACCATGCCTAATCCAAGGCAATGTGAGGCAAGAGCTTGTGGCTTGTTCTTCATAACCTGAATATTACTGTAACAGTAGATATTTACAGGGCAGAGAGAAGTCTGGGAGCACTTGGCACATTGGACAACCAGAAGAAGTTCATCTTGAGAACTGCTCTCCATTACTCCCTGGAGTTGAACAAATGCTCTTGGATGGACCTGCGTGGGGTTAGAGCCTTGTTTCTGCATTGTCCTCTACTGTTCTGAGCTCTGAGAGGCACAGGACAAACTGTGGAAGTCTTTGTGGGACCTTCTTCGGTTCATGCTGGAAGTGTTGATATAGCTCAGGACTACCTCAGTTCCACTAGCCTGGTGTTTTAGCAGTGCTCTGAAGGGCAGAGACAACTGTAGGTTGTTTTAGTGTGATAACAACTCTCTAACATCTTAAGATATCTCTCTAATACCTTCTATCTCTAATATCTCCTTGCAGGAGTTTGCATGAAAACCCTTTTGGAACTCTGTTAGAAACTACAACCTCAGGTTAACAACTCCAGGCAGAACATTAAGGTTTCAGAAGAGGCCAGAGGAGATGGGTTTTACAGGATTTAGCAGATTTCTTGTAAGTTGTGAGTGCTTTTGGAATGATAGCAGACTATTAGCAAAGGCAGCTGTGTCAGGAAGGTTTTTGACACATTGCTTTAAGATGACATTGTCAAGTAGGTTCCTGTGACGGTTTATAGCCTTTACGATTCTTCTAACTGTGTTCCTTTGAAGGTGAAATGGGGGCCTGATTTCGAGCTCATTTTACAGTGAGAAAAACCATCTCCTTTCACCTGGCAATCCTTTATTGATTTTCTTTCCTTGTTACTAATGGTGCTTGAAAATAACTCAGTTTATATCTGTTGCCTTATGCCTGTGCTTGCACTGTGTCTGGTGTTTTGATATTTCTGAAAATAAGCTTTGCTGCCTGTTCACATACCATCTGTTGGCTTTTAGAAAAGGTATTAGCTATGACTTGCCAGGTAGTCAACGTGTCTCCTTACATCTGCCTTCAATCCCTTTCTTAAAGCCTGTGCTATTCCTGCTTCCCCAAAATTAGAGTGTAGCAGGGCAGATCCTTGAGTAAGTGCCATATTGCATGGATAAGTGTGTGTACATAACCAAACACAGGAATAATGTTTATGGGACCTGCATTAACCATGGCTATTTTAAAAACATTTATTTTTGTTGGAAGAAAAATTAAAAACAAATGGAGAGCAGAGGCCATTTCTCAGTGCAATGTGACCACTCTCCCTCCCTCGCAGCTCCCAGATGTCAAATTTCAGTCACAATCAGTTTGAGAAATTTTACTGCCTCACAAACTCGATGTGCTTGGTTTTGTAAGCCTTAACATTTTTTTTTGGTGTACGTAGGAATACTTTTCTATCTGCTTTCGCTGCTATGCAATGATTTGTGTAGGGTGCTGTAGTTTAATACATTAGGACAGTAGCATTTTAGCTTCTAACATCACCATATGTTTTTTAGTTAGTTTTCCTCAAACTGCTGCAGTTACATTATTGCTACAATTTCCAATTTGATTTTTGAGTTTATATGCCTACCCTCTGCCATCCTGTTAGTTTTAATAGACACCCCTGATACTTGGTGGTGCACAAAAAATATCATTTGATTATTTGTGGCTTACTCTGATGCAAGCCAGGAATGTTATATTGCACTTTTCCAGTGTGCTCATTATTTTATGATAAGCTCAGCTGTCAGTCTGGGTTTCTATTTTGTCTGTATTTTGTGAAGCTCTAAGAATATTTCGCAGCTCCAACCTGAGTGTTTGCATTGCGCTTCAGCTAAACAAGACCTCACTTACTTTAACCAGAAACTTCTACATAGGCTAGCGCTCTACAGCAACCTACATGAGCTAAAACAAAGTAATCATCCTATTTTATTTCCACTGAAGTAAATGGCAGCACAATGAAGCTCTAATTTTCTCTGAAATCTTTTGAAAACTTTATTTTTTTTTTGTTTCAGTGGACATTTAGTCATGTTGTGAGCCAACAAACATTACCTAAATACTTACTTAGTTAATCCACACCTAGTTTTCCTCATGCTCCCCTAATATCTCTTTACATCTTATAGTTCAGCTGATTGCCAGTGTCCCAGCTGTGTGAATACTCACTGCTCTGCCTGGGGATGGCAACACAGCTTCTGCTGCTCGATGTGAACTCCTTCTCCAGGCTTCAGCACTGTCCTCACTATGAGCTGTGCTTTATCAGCCAGTCCATTTGAAGCAAATGGTCAGGACATAATAAAATGAAATCTAAAATACGCACAAAGAAGGCCAGCAGAGAGGAAATCTTTCTTTTGTCTGTTTTTGATTTAGCACAACTTTGTTTTCCTCCATGCAGGTGTGCAGCAGGAAAGAGATGGTGAGTGAAAGCTGCCTGGGTAACAGCAGCAAGGTGTTTGCCTTGAATTTGATCACTTTTATCAGAAAGAGCTGTTGATTTCTACCTGGAAATGTTCTGTGGTGTTGGAGCTGGTTTCTGTAGGTGTCCATGGTAAATTGAATTTGTGCTAAAGGAGGAGCTTGGATCCATAAGCCTCAGTGACTGCATCATGCTTGTTTCCTTCTCTGTGCCAAGGGTGCAGTTCCTGTGGTCCTACTGAAGTCGCTAATTGCTTTGGGTAACACCAGCTCTATAATGCACAACTAATCACAGGAGTTTTTCTGGTTGCATGTGGTACTCAGCCACGCTACTGTGCTTCTGGAGAGGAGTTGGCTGGTAGTCCTGTCATGGTGTGCTGGGGGGGTTGCAAGTCTTATTTCTCTGGGTGAGGAGGGCGCACTGCTGTTACTTGTTTACTCAGACCACTTCTAGAAATGCTTCAGGATGGAAAGTTACATTAGAGGTCTTGAAATCTGTACTTGCTGGCACTGTGATTTGCTGCTTGGGGGATGAAATCCATAACAAGACAGTCTCATGACATTGCCAGGGTACTCAAAGGCAGATGCAAGTAACGAGACGCCCTTTGAGTTCACCTCTGAGTGTCTGTGGTGCTGTGATGTGCAAAAGTACAGGCTGTGCAGAGAGGCTTTAGTGAAAAGGCACGCTTTCCCCAACAGCAAAGAGAGCTAACAGGCAGCTTCTCTTCCCTTAAGGTCTAGACTTCCCACCTCTGTGCTGGTGGCTGTGGCCCATCATCTGCGACTCCCGTGAAAGTTCACTCCTGAGGGCTGCAGCCGTGTTGTAACTTAAACAGCACTCACAGTAATGAAGATGGAAAAAGAAGAGCAAAGAAAGGCGTAATGAACGAGAGGAGGGAGACTACAATAAATCAACATGTTTACAACTCCACTTTGATGAGGCTTTTTCCATTACACACTCCATTAAAAAAAAAAAAATCTTAAGGCAACTGGATCACCTTAAAGCACTTGAAATGAGTATGACCTTTGGCTCCTTGGTTTTTGCTATTTTTGTCTGCTGGGTGAGATGTAGAAATCCAACTGATCTATAAGGTAAATTTTCAGTTGCCATGGCAATGTGTCTCGTTCATGTTCTCAGCTTGGAAAGGAGATCATTTCATGTCTAGGGCAATATTCTTTGGTGGCAGAGTTTCTTTGTTTCAGTACATTAATGCTACAACTCTGTTCTTCCTTTCCCACCTTATGGAAACATGGCTCAGCCTGAACATTTCCCTGCAAAAATACAGTTATTTGCATTTTTTTTTGTTCTAAGAACATTCCTTAAGCCTGGAGGTAAATGTTGATCCATTTTGATAGCTTGAGTACAGCAACATTCTGACACTGTGAAGTTTCACCATTAACTGAAAACAAACTGGAATCATTCTACCTTTGCTTCCACTTTGTTTGAACGAACTGAAGTATACCTTGAACTAGAGAGTCTTATAGAAGAAAAGTAATTTAAAGTACATCCTACCTATAGTGTATATCTCACATATTAGATTTCTACAGATCTCCATGTGCTTTCAGTCAGTTCAGATTCAATTCCTAAGTACTGCAAATTTCTGATTTTGACCAATTTTTGCTTAGGCCACAAATGGAGTTTCTCTTGTTTCTTTTGCCACCTTTAGTTCTTCGCTTTTCCACATGGCGCCTTCACCTTATTCCTAAGGTGGAGAGTCATGCATGAGCAGGCATCCTGGTTTTTGTTGGCTCAGTGCAGTCTGAAGCAGCGGGAACAGGCTGCATACAACTCTGAAGGGTTAGGAAAGCACAGAGACATGAGTTGGCCTAGTGTGATACAGCTTGGAGGTTTCACAGAGTGGAGGGCTCCTATATTTGGCTAAGGAGGACCCCTTTCTGGTCATGTTCCCCATTTCAGTTGCATGTGACCTTCATCGCCTTTCTAACCTGCT
Organism: Coracias cyanogaster; assembly: GCA_033124195.1. Lineage (NCBI taxonomy): Eukaryota > Metazoa > Chordata > Aves > Coraciiformes > Coraciidae > Coracias > Coracias cyanogaster. The sequence goes on from JAVSBS010019820.1 coordinate 26,523, forward strand.
TGGTTTCATTGAACTCATCTCATTTTTCCTTCCAAGTGACTTCACACAAGGGTGCAGCAGCGGTGGCACTTTGCACAACGCTTCTTCTTCTTCTTGGGGTGGAAAATGGTCAGGATTGCTTCATCAAAGACAGTCTTAAGGCCTTTCTGTGTGAGAGCTGAGCACTCCAGATAGCATTGTGCTCCAATCTGAAAGGGAAGGGAGAAAACATGAGTACGCACTGCTGGGAGAGTCAAAGCAACCCTGTTCCAGCATCCTGCTGCACAAGTCCAGACCTTTAGAAAAGGGCTCAGGGTTTTGCTCTGTTTTGTATCTGGCTGCCTATGAGATTAAGGGACAAGCTCAGATGGTTACCCTGAGGGGTCAGCAATGAGCATCAACACCAGTATCCCACCACAGGGGATTAATGGGGAGCAGGAATTCCCTGCATGACCCTCCAGAGAGAGAGAGGGGCTGCAGCTGTATTCTGGTGCTGGAACAGGACCTTAGCCTCTTGTCTGGGCAGGTGCAGGGGTTTTAAGGAGATTCTGGGTCATTAGCTGAGGCCCTTCATATACTTGGCTCTATTTTCCTGACCTGCACCCATGTCCTGCCTCCTGCAACACCAGGAGGGTTTCCAGCTGTTTTCTGGGGACTGGGAAGCATTATCCTGAGATGGGAGTCTCTTGAAGGTGTTGGTACGACACAAAGACACAGAGTGGTTTGCAGAAGCAGCCTCATCTTATTCAGCAACCTGTTTGCTTATTCAGCTAATGGATGTTCTTGCTGGCCTTTGAGCATCAGGGCCTCCAGCAGCACCTGCACCTTATAAGGCAAAATGGTGAGGGTCCAGATTACTCTATTTCAGGGCCTGGGGAGGGCTTTTATGCCTCTACCTTCCAGGGAGAAAGGTGAAACAGCACAGAAATCTTGGGATCTCTTTCTTTTTCTGCTTGAATAGCAATGGGTAAGTGAGAATCAAATTGTCTGTGCTGTGGTAAGGTATAGGTTTGGATGAAGGTGACTGCAGAGCGGGGTTTGCCACATGCACCTCCTGGCAGAAGCCTGAACAAGAATCACTTGACTTAAGTAAAGGAGGCAGTAAAAGCTGTTTTGCTGCCCATTTGCCACCTGCTGCCCTGGGTACCTTGCTGCTTTGCTTAGAGCTTAACTGGGTATCACAGCAGAAGAGCAGGCTCAGAAATGACAATCTATGTCTGGGTTCAGCCTGATTGAACAGAGGCTTTAACCTTTGGTTGGGACCAACTAACATGCCCCAGAAGAGTTCACCGTGAGTGAAACAAACCCTATGGAAAGCCGTGATCCACTGATTTTGTGGGACCTCTGAAAAAGCTGTTACCTCCTTCGCTAGCTTCACTCCGTGCTCGTAGGTAAGTGGTTTCTCCTTCATGTAAAGCAGCCGGGCCAAAGTTTTGGGATCATCCCGGAGGTCAATCTAAAAGAAAATACACAAACCCTGTGCTCAGTACCAACTTGCTGTAATTCTTGAGACAGATATTCATCACTTTACAAACCTACAGTCTATTCTTGTATGAGGGCATCTGTCCTCCTTGCCTCAGATGCTACTTCAGAAATGACTTGCATGTGTATTTTCCTTTTTTTTTCTTTTTTTTTTTTTTTTTTTTTTTTTTGTTTAACATGAACTGCTTCTCAATGGTGGGTTATTGGGCCACAGCTCAGACAGCTACAGTACAGTAAAGATGCAGTTCTTGATGGCTCTCACAACATGCCTTAGTCTTAGTGAAAGCCTGAGCCATGCTGGCAGGATAGGCTGCTGTGAACCCTGCACTGCATCATGCAAAAAACACCCTGACAGGCCGGATAGACACAGCTTGGGCTGACTGGCTTGAAACAAAATCCTTTATTTCCATAGAAAACACCAAAGTGAAACATTCTGGCATTTCAAACCCATTCATTTTTCAGAGTGTGTGATCCAAAGATACTTTGACCAGTGTTCTGACATTTTCCAGACTCGTGTCCATACTTCTGACAGTCTCTAGCCACTCTGTGTCTTGGAAGCAAACCCATATTTAAGGCATTTTTATTTGATTGATAGATTCATAGTTTTTAAAGGCTAAAATAAAGTGGTTAGATTGCTTAGTCTAACATTGACTATAACACAAGTAGGACAGTGAGTCTCTAATTGCAATGTTGATGTAAAGCATGAGGGAAACTATTTCCTTCCCTTGTGTTTAAGTAAGTAACTTGGTTAATTATTCCCACTTTTAAAACTTAGTTTGAAGTTTAGCTTCTGCTTCTTACAACCAACTTTGATAGGTTTTTTTTTTCCTTCCCCTCACTAAAGGCCCATCAGAAGTATTTTCTCACTATAGGTATTCATGTCTTGTTGCCACATTAATATACATTGAACAAAAGGATGGGATGAATTTTGCCAGTTGTAAGTAGCACGGTGGGACAGCTGCATGTTGCTTTCTATTCCTTGTCCCTGAGTTTTCCTGTAATGGTAAAGTCTGGCTACATTTCATTTAAGGAGTTAAATAGGAAACCTTTCCAGGCAGCTCAGGCTCCAGCCACCCTGGGGTGGAGTAAGAGCCCCCTTGCTCTGAAGTCCCTTCCCAATGGCTGGCAGTGACCTGGTGAAGTGTTACCTGTGTTCCTATGAGGACATAAGGCACATTGGGCATGCAGACTTTCAGCTCAGGCACCCACTCCTCCTGGACGTTGTGGTACGAGGCAGGGTTCACCACTGAGAAGCAGATCAAGAACACGTCTGTGTTGGGGTAGGACAGGGGTCTCAGCTGGTTGTAGTCCTCCTGCCAGGGGGAAAAGAGCAGTTGTGTTATAGGGTGGGTGATAACTGCGCTGGGGGCATCATGCTGGCTCTTGATGAACTGCTCAATGCTGTCCTTCCATGCTTATGCATGCTTAAAACCTCTGGAGAGCTGCTGAGGAGGAATTCACCCCTCATGGGCAAGGGCTGTTGTTTTGTCAGCAGCTTTACCCAAAAGAGCTAACATACTTTATTTGTGTGTGTGTGTTATTGGTAGTGATGCTGGTGTAGAGGGTAATGCTAAACAGTGACCATTGCTGGTGGTGTAATAAAAACTGATCTTGTGTGTACTGGCTTCAGCCCTCCAGCAATGTGATACCACCCTGGGAAGTATTATTTGACTGTTACAGCTAGCTGATATTTGCTGATGACACACATCTCTAGGGGCTTTTCTGTTAATAGTATGGTCTTTCTATTCCTCAGTAGGCATTACGGACATAACCAGGTCCAACAAATATGAATTTCTGGGCTCTTTGCTGCCATTGCAGTCGTGTATGGTACACAGCTACGTGTCAGTCAGCAGAAGACATTCATCTTGAAAGCACAAAGCAGGTCAAACCCAGGCTGCAGTTGCTGGGTAGATCACTGGAGGTGATTTAGTGTTTCCACTAAATCCACAGAGGCTCTGGACTGGGAAAAAAGAGATGTCTTCTCTATGGGTTAGTTGTGAAGAGGATGAATTTTCAAACAGCTCAAAGTGCAGATGTGTTATGTCATGAGCTGGCTTTTCTGACTGAGATTCAAGGAAGAATTTAGATCTGTTTTCAGGCTTGAGGTGTTGAGAGTGAGCAGAGGTTTTGCAGGACAGGTGAAAGGGATAAACTGGATCTTTCTGATAGTGAGAGCATATGTAGCTGTGCCTGGTGGATACTTTTCAATGAAACCTGTTAGAAATTTTCAGTGCAATGAAACAGATGCTTTTAGAGGGGAGACACCTGTTCTGAAGGCTTGTTTTGGGAGACCCAGAATTAAAAAAGGGGAAAGGAACATGACATTGGAGTGTGGGAAATGATAATACATGTTTCTGTCAAGCCTGATTGAGACTTAGGTCTTTAGTTTATAGTTTCTGTATTCTGGGCAAGCCTCAAATCTCTGTAGTATGGTTGTTTTTTGGTTGTAACTGTACAAAAACTCAACTGGTGCAGTTTTGCTTTACAGATAGTGAAATAGTTAATAACTGAATAAAAAGAAAGAGAGAAAAGATATTTATCTGAAGTAGGGAAAACCCACATTAGGGGCAGGAGGAATGAAATCTGCTCTGTGTCCTGCAGGAGAAACCGATGCAGGGCTATATCACTGTGTGCCCAGATTAGATGGTGTTTTAATTCAGCCTTGTTTCTGTCTTGCTGTGGTTGGGTCAACAAATCAGAGGGCTTAATTATGAATTAACACTGGTAAATCTTCTTTCCAAAGTCTTTTGCTCCTTGAATATACAGTGATAAGATGACCCAGACTACTTCTGAATTGACATTAGCTTATGAAAAATACTAATGGATTATGTAAATGCAGTCTGCTCTGACATTTTCTAAACAAAAATCCTTAATTATTTATTGTAAAAGGCAGTATGAGGCCAAATTTAGCTCTATCTAATTACAGATAAGTTTAGAGAAACATCCTAAACCACAATGTTCATTGTTCCAAACCCACTTCAACAGGAACACCTCCAACCCTACAGCCACTGGCTTTGGGGTAAGGCCAGGGTGTTTGTCTACTGATCTATGTCTTTCCAGTATCATAGAAAGTATGATCTGAAGCAGGATTTATGTGACAAGAGGAGGTGTTTGGACATACCAGCCCCTAAGGAGGAGTGGATTCTCCATGTTCAGGGAAAGTCAGGAAAAAAACTGAGATGTTTTGTGGGAACATCAACGATGCAGGCTCTGAAGAAGCAAATTAAGTGGGGGGAGATTTATACAAGGCTCTGCAGATGACACCCAGGTCCCAGCAGATGAGTTAATAGAGGCAAAGTGGATGGTGGGATCAATGGAGCAATTGGATTTCAGAGATAGACGAGTTTTATGTGGATGTTGTGGGTTAGAAAGGCCTGGCCTGATTATAGAACATTATTTTAATCCAGAACATCAAATCTGATATTAGGTATGTTTATGCCACAGATCAAACTGGTCTGATACTAGTGCTTTGCAAAGGCCTTTTCTGTGCTCTTGGTGCAATTGCTGCGAATCATCCTCCCAAAACAGCCACACGGTGGCAGCAAGTCCTTGAGGAATCGTGATTTAGGCTTTTTTTTTTTTTTTTTAAAGAAATTAGCTAAATATAACCAGTTTCAGTATTCCAGACGTGCATATTTAGAGAGGTTGGAACTTATTGTACCATTAAAGTTACAAACTAAAATCCACGTGCACTTTGCCTGGTGGTGACAGCTTACAGGAGTATGCATTTCATTTTATTTTGCTTGCTCCTTCAGAGATTCAAGAAAATACTTTTTTTTTTTTTTTCTTTTTTTTTTTTTTCTCCAGGAAGAGTATTCCTGATTTGTGTTAGCAGCACAGAGTATTACATAAACTGTAAGAAGGGACAGCCACTCATTATGTAGCAGAGGTCTCCTCTCCTGTCAGGGCACACTGTAGTTTGCGTGGACATGTTAAAGCACAAGCACAAACGTCATGGGTGAGAGCTGACCAGAGCTCTCTATTTCCCTGTCTTACAGGATGGCAGGAGCCTCCAGACCACATCAGATAAGGACCCTCTCTCTGTTCATACCTCCTGCCTAGGAGAACGCTAGGAAACCTTGCAATGGACCATTTTGAGATATGGCATATCGATCATTTCTGAATGAGAAGTGATCCTGAGGTGAAGCAAATAGTATAAAAAAGGAACTGTACATTTGCATGGGCATGGGATATATCCATAGGTGCTGCAGCTGGTGACAGTGGTATTGGGAAGGGACATGAGTCCTCATGGACTTGCACTGTAGCTGATTATTAATTTGTTTTCCTGGCTTGTGGTTCATTTTGCTGCCTGCTCATTAGGGAGTGCAAGGCTTCATAGATAGGCTGCCTGGCCACTGGTTTGGCATGGAAATGTCAGTACCAGACCTGGCCTTGCTGAGTTATGTGCCTCTGACTTGCTGTGGCCAGAAGCATCAGCTGCTGTTGCTCCCTCCTTGCTCTCTCACTGCCAGCAGCCTTGCAGTGCTCTGACCCAGAAAGTACAGCAAAACTTGTGGGTTTTTTTATGTTGCTGCCACGGTGATCTCATGTACGATCCCTGCCATGCCAGCCTGTTAAAGCACTCTGCACCTGAGTCCAGCCTGGGTGAAAAAGACCACTGTTTTTTTCCCCTCCTAGGACAGTTTGTGCCAGGGATGCAGAAAACCAGATACACCAGATCTGGGGTCTCTGCCAGCTCTCCGTTCAGGCTAACAGAGGGTCCTGCTGCAGGATTACATTCTCCAATTGTTATTTCATTAGCATATGTTTTATCGAATCGTAATGTCAAGCGCTATTTTTGGCTATGACTTCACACTGATGCCTTTGGAAAGCCATACAACACAAGGAGAAGGAGGGAGGAAACAATCCAGATGATCTGTCCTTATAGCTTGAGCATGTGGGAAGCATCATCTTTTCAGCCTCCACAGAGATACAATCTAGTCATCAAGAAGTGAATCATTCTTTTGAGTTTTGACTAGATGGCCGTGTTGTCTGGACCAAGGTCTGAAAGGGAAATGAGCCTGATGAGTTAGAAACGGTGGTTGGAGACAGGTGGTGTTCTGGATAGTTTGAAGCAGGAGATGGCAAAATGACCGTGGAGGAACACAAGGAGGGGTAAGGTTTGTCAAAGAGACAGATTAGTGTTTCTTCTGGCTTAGGAGGACAAATAAGATGATGTGTTGCTGAAGGAATGAGTGACAGTTGGAACTGTCAGCCCTACAAAACAAGTAGAAATATTAAGGCACTGGGTAAAATCTGAGAATTGAATATAACCCCAGTCTCATTTGCAAAGGTTTGCAGTGCTGCCGGATAGTGACAGAAATGCTCTGTGCTCTGTTTGTGAGAACAGAACAGAAAATTGAACATGCACTGAACATGGGACAAGGACTTGGATCATATTTTGGGTCACATTTTGGATCATCTGTTTGTACCATGTGAATAGAAAGGATGGGTGGACTATAAGTGACTCCAAGCTAGTTACGAAGCGACTATTGCTGCCTACAAACATGTGATAGGAACAAAATGGAAAAAAGTGAAGCACAAAGCATAAAAGCCCCCATCCTGCTGTGTGCAGGTTTTTCTGGAAGTGACAGTCTGTTCTGATGTTTTGGTTTTTTTTTTTTACTGCATACTGCTGTAAAGCATATTCAGCAATAAGTGGCCTTCTGCACAAAGGAGGGTCTCCTTCTGCCTTGTTTATGCATTTCATAGCAGTCAGTCATGGCCAAGAAAAGCACACTTAAGTAGTGCTCCTGTGGTAAATGGACCCATTATTTTGAAATGTCTTTTTAAGTCAGCTAAAAAGCTGAAAGCAAAGCCCTGCATCCAGGGCTGCTGGGTCCCAGAGAGTGAAGCAGGGTCCCAAATCTGCCTTCCTCTCCTGCTGCCTCCAGCGCTAGCAATGACTGGAGTTGCTGGTGGACATGGGTTCCAACCATCCCAGGCTGGAAGGGACCTGGGATGTGCTCCCTCACCTCTCAGCAGGTGATTTTCTGCTAGGTTTCTGTGCAGATTGTGGTCCTTTCTTTATTCTGCCAGTCACTGGCATTTGGAGGCAGGAGAGGGAAATTTCACCATGAAAATGTGTTGCTCCCTGTACCCTCTTCTGCCTTGCTACTGGCAGGAAGGCAGTGAGAAGAGCTCTTCTGCAAACTTTTAGTACAAATGCTGTATCAGATTGTAGACAGGAGAATCGGTAAAAGCATTATATATGTAAGTAATTATGGGGTACAAACTCTCCTGTAATGGACACCCTTGTCCTGAGAGAAGGATGTTGGGATGGATGCCAATCTGGCTGGGTTACCATTTAAAAAGTCAATATCTGGTGATTGATAGGCTAGTGCTGCATTATATTAGTTTTCTGATCTTGGAAATGGGACCTCTTCTCTGTATTGTCAATGCCACCATGTGGTAAATGTAAGAAAAAAATGACTTTATACAAAACATTATATTTGCAGTAGGAGGTGGGTATATGGGAGGCTAAACAGGGTAATCAGGTTTTAGTTTTTGCTTAGACAAAATTCGGTCTTAGAGATGAATGTATTTGTGTGTGTTTTTAGTGCTGAACCAGAATGAAAGCTCTATGTAGAAGACAAAAAGAAGGTCCAGCCCTTGCAACTGACAACTGATTATTAATATTTGTAACCCCACACAAACAGCATGAACAACAAACCTCGGTATATGGTAGTAACAAACAAATCATGGGAAAGGGAAATTATCAATGTTTTGCAGTAATTTACCTGCCCTGCAGTGTCATAAAGTCCCAGCAAGTGTTGTTGTCCTCCCACAGTCACCGTTACTGGAAGAGAGAAACAAGATCTTGTTTACGCACAAGCCAGTGGCTTCATTTAAGTGTGTTTTAATCCGAAAATACCAGCAGACCCTTGTGTGAGACACATTAATGTCTTATAATGCACATCCTAAAGCAAGTACACCTTTTCAATCCAAATTGAAGGCAACCTGAAGTCACAACAAAAGCAAATTTGTTATGCCCAGCTCTGATTTCTTTGCAGACAGCCAAGGGTGATGAGCTGCACGCATTGCTGCTACCAGAGACCAGAGGACATTTGCTTCTTTCTCTGCAGCCATCAGCTGACCCCCATGAGATGCTAGGACTTGAAAGCACAGAATTCCTGCATCCCCACCATGAGTGTTGGGGTAGGTTTGTCATGGATCATTGAGAGGGTTTTTTAAAATATTATTGTATTTCTTCTGGGCTGTTGATGTTTGGTGGGTGTCAGTGGAGATGTGCTGCCTCTTGGACAATCTGGCCTGTCCTGTGTTGTACAATCACCGGTCAAGTGGCAGCACTTAATATGATGGGCTCTGTAGTCAATGCTTCAAAGGACAAGGAGAAAGAGGAACACAAATATTTTCAGGGATGTTGAACAGATTCTGTTGAGAATGAAGAGAAGCATAGTTTAGTTTATTGATCACACTCAGCACATTTACTCCTTCCACAGAATTCACTTTGAACATTGTTTTGAGCCCATTGACTTTGATGAAAATGTTTCCTCATTGCCTTTGGATGAACCCTGTTATTAGTTGATCTCTCTAATCAGTGCTATTTTGCATAAAGGATACAATCTGTGTTAATGATATTTAGTTAACCAGTTAATCTGCTTAAATCATTACTACTCAACTGGAAAGAAAGGAGAGGAATCCAGTTCCACCTATTAGTCAACAGGAAAACTTCATTGCTCAGAATAATGGTATTCACACAGCCCATGGACTGTTCCTTTTTTTAAGCATGAGGGCGAACGGTTGGAATGAAAGCAGAGGTATGGCTGGAATCGGAGGGGGCTAAGACTGGTACCCATTGTCTGATCACAACTTGCAATTAATGAGGGCTGGGAAAGATTAATAGTTACTTTTGGCAAACGGGAGGCTTGAAAACTGCACACAGGTTCTTGCTGATTTTTTTGTTTGTTTGTTTGTTTAAAGGGATAAGGCTTTTGTGTGAGAAAAGCACCTACCAGCTTATAGAAGCTCTTGCACTGGGAAACAATGTCCTGTTTGAAATCTCTTAGACTTGAAGTCTCTGTCAATGTGGCTGGACAGACTGATTATTCAGCAGCTTTACTTGCTTGCAAAGCAACACGGTAATTTTACTAGCATATAAACAGAACAAAACTGACATCCTGAAAGTACAAAGGCTCAGTGAGGACCAGACTTGCTGATGAGAGCAGGATGGGCTGCACTCACCCGCTGCTGGAGCTGCCTTGTGATGTGCAGGGGAAAGAGGAGATGGGAAAAGGTCTGAGAGCATGCCTCAGTTCAGGAGACAACTCGCACACAGTGAAGCTCACAGGGGATCTCAAAATCGGGCCAGCTATTGAGTGTGGATGTCCATGGTTGGAAGAGCCCAGGGAAGAGGTACCAGGGTGGCGAGATGGGTGCCAGTGCAGAGAGGAGACAGTCCAGATGCCTCATACCCTTCCATCAATTTCACTTAAATAAAAAACTAAACCTCCCCAGAGCTCTGGTCTTCAACTTTTTGTGGTGCAGAGGGTCTCAAAATCTCCCAGTAGAGGCATGAACTGTGTAAGTCCAGTGACAATACACTTGCTGTTCTCAGCTCCCTTCTTAGAAGCAGTGGGGCCACAGGTCGTCCTGCACAGCTTACCCGAGGCAGTCAAGGTATGTGCTTTTTTTTTTTTTTTTTTTTTTTGAGTTGCCACCTTGGCCAGCCTTCAATCTGCCCTTGTGCCAAGAAGTGCAGGAGCCAGACCTGTTCTGCTGATTCTACTCTGCTCAAGGACCAGCTGTGGGAAGATGTACCCTTCAGCTGAGGGCAATTTTCCAGCTGCGGTGCATTAGCCATGCAGTGCTTAGCTGGCAGAGCTGGTGTTTCGGACTGGATGTGGTGTTTCAGACTGCACATGAACATCAGTTACACTGTCAGTCTTTAGTTGAATTTGTATGGAGTCTCTAGAGCATCTCCAAAGCAGGATACTCATAGGACAGCTGTGCAGCCATGCGGTGCATGGCGGTGAAGGTGATCTAATGTGTCTGATGAATATGAAGAGACATTTGCCTTATGTCAGTGACTGACATAGTTATGCAGCTCTGCCTCTCATTGTGGCTGACTCTGAGTGCAGGCAAACTGAGGTGGATCCTGCTTACAAAGATCAGCTCTGGTCTTCAGGGTTTTAAAAGTTGCACTGAAATTTACCCTGTCCAGGCTTAGGCTGCTGTGAAGCTTTGCTGACCCATCTCTTGGTGGCATCTGGCTGACAGAGCTACACCGGCAAAAAGCTCTGGTACAAATAGAAATTGCTGCCTTGTTCCAGTAGTTAATATGGTTTGGAGATAAGCTGTCTGGATAGAGGGCCAGTCTGTCTTCAGTGCGCTACTCTTTGTTAGAAGGATATGCTGCAACAGCTCCTGATCTATTATCTGTCCTCTGTGGTCCATTAAGTCATGGTGCATATTTTGTAACAGGTCTGTGGAGCTGCACACTGAAGAGTTATTGATAGTTTGTATAGTTGAGTTTGCCTTTTAATGACCTTTGTGAAATGCCCCTGCACAAGGGCTAAGAAGTGCAAGGGCTTTTGGAGAAATACACCTGAGTCTACTCAGCTTGCACATCATATTTAGTTCTCCTTATAACATTCTGCCTCTTATGGGTCCTGCTGTGTGAATTTGTGTGGTATCAGTCATATGTTTTTTCTTTTCCCTCTTTCCCTCCTTTTTCCCTTTGCCCATCAACCTTTATACTTTTTCTTCTTATCTATTATTCCAATCTGCCTCATCATCAGACATCCTTCCTGTCCACATCACCTCTCTAAGTTTACAGCTACCATCCCAGCAAAACTCTATTGTTGCAGCAGGCAAATTCCTGTCTCTGGATTCCTGGTTCTAAATGCAGTGGAGCCCAAATGGCTCACACTGACAATTTAAATAATCACTGGCTCCTGAAACAGCAATGCCTAGATTAATGTATTGGGGCTGAAATTTCCAGCACACTTTCATGCAGGCAAAACAGATGTCAAACTAAATGGCTTTTGCCTGTGAAAACATCATGGTATTTTTATACTAAGAGTTTATTGGTCTGCCTCTGTCAGGCAGAAGGCAGTTCAGCATGTCCACTTGGTGGGTCGTATTTATATAGGCTGAGATTGCTCTGTTAGATTTGTAGGCCTTACTTTTGGCTTTATCTCAGTTTACTTTTACTTACCCCATTACTATCTTTTCCTGTTCTCCCAGTGGCCAAACCTACGGGAAGCCAACATGGAATATCTTCCCAGTCATTGGGGTAATGTAGGCTCCTTTATGGGCTTGTGAACTCAGCTTTATAAGCAGTCTTGGAGTAACAAGATAAATATGAGCTTTCCTTGCCATTTACTAGCTCTATTGATATATTGACTAAGCACTGCAATGGCATGACTTTTAACACCAAGTGCAGTGGGAACTGCAATAAAATGTGGCTGAATACTTGCACAGTCCTGGTTCTCATTTTGCTCCAGTCTGGGCCGCATCAGATGACGTGAAAGGGCAGACATTCTCTTCCTTTCGCTGGGTGGTTTTAACCAAAGGCAGAATGTGCAAAACACTGCTTTTGAAGTGTTAGTTAGATCAGAAATTAGTTGGGTATTTCTTGCTAGAGTTTGAGCAACCATTCTGTGTCACCTCCTGGGCTTTGTCACAGGTCTGTGTGCCTAGGGGTTTTACTAGTGGGCTTCAACACAGAGCTCAGAAACATGCTGTCCCACTTGAAGGCCACAACAGAAAGGCAAGGTGTTAGATAGTGTTATTGTGTAGGCTGAGCTGGTGTGTTGACCATGAACTGGTCTGAGCTGGGAGCTCTGTTTTTAAATAAGTGCTTACTGGTGTTCCTGGGGACAATATGACCATTTTTGGTGATATTTTTGTTGCCCAAGTTGCTCTAGATATGTCTGTCAATGGTGAATCATTGCCAAACTCTTCTGCTGTTGTGTTTCATTTGTTCACAGCAAAACCCTGGTGACTTTGTGGGACTGAACTGTACCCATGGAGAAGTCCTTCAGCCAAACAACAGCAGTGTTCATGGTCTGCATTGACAGAAAGGGGACATAAATTGCCTGCTGCCCTCCCAGAATCTCTTATGTTTGATTAATAGTGAAAAGCAACACTTAAGTCTCTAGAATGACACCAAACTAGGATGCAATAGCTCAGATGTGCACATCAGGGGATTTTTTCCATGGTTGTGAAGTGCTTGCAGAACTGACTGTGAAACAACTGGCCAGTTGTTGTGCTATACACAATGGCTTAGGCAATGTCTAATGTGATACCACATGGGAGAAGTCATTTTCTAATTCCAACAAACTAAGGTTCAGCTGCTTTGGAAAGAGGTGCCAGAAGCCTAACAGCATCTGAGATGGTAGCACCTGGCTAGATGGAAACACTTTTTTTTTTTTTTTTTTTTTTTTTGCAAATCAGTCCAGGTCAAGCCGCAAACTTTCACCAGGGCCATCTTCTGCATTTGTCAGCATACTCTGACTATTAAGTTTTTGTGTTTGTCTGTTCACTATGATCATATGTACCAGAATGTGCCCAAATGTGTTTCTTTTCCATCTGGGAAAGAGGGCAAAATGAGAAGATGGATAAAAGAGCAGTTTTTGGTCAGCTGCAGTGGAGAGTTGTGCCCTCAATGCAAGAAGGACATGTACCATTTGGAGTGGGTCCAGAAGAGGGCCATGAAGATGATCAGAGGGCTGGAACACCTGTCCTAAGAGGACAGGCTGAGAGTGTTGTGGTTGTTCAACCTGGAGGAGGCTCCAGGGAGACCTTCTTGCGGTCTTTCAGTAACTGAAGGGGACCTACAAGAAAAATGGGGAGGGGCTTTTTACAAAGGCTTGTAGTGATAGGACAAGGCCTAATGGCTTCAAACTAGAAGAATTTAGATTTAGATTAGAAATTAGGAAGAAGTTCTTTACGATGAGAGTGGTGAGACACTGGAACAGGTTGCCCAGGGAAGTTGTGAATGGTCCATCACTGGATGTATTCAAGTTGGATGGGGCCTTGTCTGTGGGAAGTGTCCCTGCCATGGCAGGGGGCATTGGAACTAGATGATCTTTAAGGTCGCTTCTAACTCAAACCATTCTATGAAGTTTTGGGTTCCTACTGCTTTAGGTGATGGGTAGACACCTGACCAGATTTTTTGTTTCTAGATAGAAAGCTCTTTAAATGTGTGCCTTATAGATTTCCTTTCCCTCCAAACGGTACTTGTTCAAACAGGCCTCAAGAGGGAGCAGTGCTGTTTTAGACTCTTGGCTCCAGATTGTGTTCAGTTTCACAATACTACTTCAAACCAAACTTCTTTGCTCCTGCATGTACTTGTCAGGTGAAACTCTACATAAAACTGTAACTGGATCTGATCAATGTGTTAAACACAGACCAGATACTGAGGGGGGAGGATAGCAATAAAAAATAAACTGAGCAATAATTTGTCTTTAAAATGCATACACACACATACACACTCCTGTCTTTTATATAAAAAATACGTATATTTGTGTATTTTTCTATTATCTAGCTGAACAAAATTTTCAGTTGTAAAGTGAAATATTTTACTGTGACCTGGAGCACCCAAATCATGTCCAGAACATTTAGAAAGGGGAAGGATTCAGATTCACAAAGGAACATAGACCTTATTGGCAAAATAATGGGTGAACTGCTCCATATTCAGTGGCAGGGACTGGAATCACAGTGTCACCTTGGAGGACTACAGTAGCTCCCAGGGAGGTGAGAGGGCTGAATCTCCTTCTCCTCAGTTCTTGCAGTAAAAGAAGAAGCGGCTAGGCTTTCCTCCTTATGAAAATGCCTTAAGTCTGCTGAAATGTCAACCTATAAAATGGACATTTTCAGCAATGCCAGAACCATTTGTTCCCAGTTTCCTTCATACTCTTTACCAGAATATTTGTCAAGTCATTCATGTAAAGAATAGAGTCCACCTGCCATTATGAGGGGGGTTTTGTGAGATTTTGTTGTTGTTTCTTTGGGCTTTTTGTGCTTTCCTCAGCATAGATTTGATGTTTGAGTTGAACTCCTCACAAGGGGGCACCAGTCAATTATTTCCCCGGGAGGTTTTACTTCCTCTCTGATAATAATCTTTGCAAGGCATGACTCAAGCCCAGGCTATATCTTCAAGAGCAAACACATTGTCTGTGGACTGTGGTGAATGCCAGAATGTCTCAGGAACCTCAAGTTCCTTCCTCTGGCACCTTTCAGAGAGATTTCTGTGAAGTATCTATATACTCAATCCAGTGTGTTCTCCAGCATCTGATAACCCTGAGGATACTGACAATGTTTGCTTGCTGGGTAATATTTTTCCTTCCTTCCTGAATGTAGTTTTGTGAAAGCTTTTGTAATGATCTGGGAATCCCCCTCCTCTTCACAGATGTCATCTTCTCTCTGGGGCTTACCCCAGACAGGACAGGGGTGTTTTTATAGGAGTTTCTTTGAAGACAAACAAATATTAAAAAATCTTGTTTATAAATTGTCTTTGTACAGCATAGCTCCTCAATAAGGGTCTTTGTGGCTGAAATATGAGGATCCCTATTGTGTTCCAACTAGGGATGGAAACTCAAACTTGTCTTAAAATCATTTAAGTCTATAATTCCTTTTGGTTCCCATAACGGGTATCTAAGTAAACTGAAACTGTACCTGCTAGGCTTTAAGAAATAGCAGCTTTGAATATTCCATAGGGAAACAAAGTACTTGTGGGCAGTGCATTTTTGCAGCACCTTCTAAGTGCTTCAGGTTCATTTTTGAATGCAAATATATGACCCTGTTTTGGGTTGTATTTGGGCTCAGAAATACCTTTCTTTGGCTGATCCAGGTGAAGAAAATAGGGGTAGGACTGCCAGAGATTAATCTCTCACATGATACTTTGATTTTGGTTGAATCAGTGTCTGGGGAACCTCATATTAGCTGCTGTGGACCAGCCTTCAGGAATGATACACTGCTGCAGTTGAAACTGTGAACACTAAGGAAACCTGTAAATGAAAGCCCTAGGGATGTTACCATGTGGCAGCCACCAAAGGAAGCTGGTCAGAAAAGGGAGTAAGAAAGACCTTAATGACATATCCCCATTACTCAGGCCAGGAATGACAATCAGCTCAGCTGAGCTGTAATGACTGTTTACCAATTTAACTAGAAGGCTGTCCTTGCAGCATTCTTCCTGGGAAATACTCCCTTTGCTTTAACTGAAGGCAATGCTACAACATTGTGTGGACAACACACCTAGGGCAGATAAGAGCTGGTGTTACAGGACGCTTGGCTTACACAGGGTCTGCCAGTGCCCCATGACTCAAGTGTGAGCTGTTCTTCCCTTCTACATGTGAGGGTCTCATCTTCAGGAAATTGATGTCACATGTTTTCTCATTTTCCCCATGATGAACAAGATTTTATTACAGCCAAACTGATTTTCTATGTCAGACTCATCCTGCAGCTTAACTATATTCATTCTGAAAGAAAAATCAAAAGCATGCCGTTTTGCCCTGTAATTGGCCTAAATACCACACTTTAGATGTAAATTGTACTAAATGCCTTGCTTTAATTACTCCTGTAATCGTCTACCACTAGCTCACACAGGCCTCTAAGGGCCAGCATTTTTCAAAGGAAGGGCTCTGAGTAAACCTCACCATTTTCTGTCACCTCATCAATGGATGAGGTCTATGTTCTGCTGAGCAAATACTTTTGCCCATCTGATATTTACAATATCTGAAAAACATTTCCAGTCTGCTCCCCATGGTGGGAGCACAGAGAGGCCTCCGGGGCCAGGATTCAGATGATTTCACTCAGTGTAGCTCTTGGTCTAATGAGGTGGTGAGGAATTCACTGCTTTATCTTTAGGCCACAGACATTTAGTGATTTTAAAGCCAGATAGGACTCATAGTATCATTTATTCTGCTCTAAAAAGCTTATCTTATGTCTTCCTACAAGGCATATTTTCTTGTTCTTATAGCTCTTATTCTTGTAGCTCTTTTCCAAATTCTTTTTCAAGCGGTTGCTAGGACTAAGCAGTGTGGTCTAGCATTGGTTTCATTAACGATCTAGCTGGAGGTTACATGACTTTTCTGTTTCTACCTGTCAACCCTCAATGGCTGAACTAAAGCTCGCATTGGTTGATTATTCTTGTTATTTAATGAGTCTTGCAGTTCTTTATGCTTTTCTTAAGGCCAAAGTCAAGTCATTCTTTGCTTTTGTTTTTGTAAGCCTTTTTATTATACTCTTTTAAACTCTGTGGTTTTATGGAAAATCCAGACACTGTAACTGAAATGCCCGCTGAAAGCATCTCACAAAAGGGGAAGCAAATAGTGATACTCCTGCAATGCTTTCATGGTGTGGACATCAATGTTAAAGGCTTTTGGAAGTCTGGGATTGACTACACAGAGACAAGCTTTTTCAGTGAGGTGTTTCATGTAATTCTGGAAGCATCAGAGAAGTGATACCTAAACACTTTCCAACATTTCCTTTCCAGACATCTCTCCACTGCCTCTAGGAATTGCTCTTTGCCTTGGACTCCTATTTTGGTCATGTGGCAAGGGGCACCTCTTTCCCTCTGCCTCATCCAGATGACTTTGAGGATTCCAGTGGAACTGGTAGGAAATTGCCCACCTTCCATTGCAGCCACGTTGGGGAAGCAGGCTGACACCAAATGGCAGCTCTACTGTACCATTCTGCAACAAGAGTAGATTCATCTAGACAGTGTCATCTTATCGGAAGGGTCATGACTTGCACTATGTGTGGTTTTTTTAGCATCTTGAGAGGACAAAGGCCACAGCTTTTCACAACTGGGTATTTGACATGCAGAGACAGCAAACAGAAGAGATGTACAAGTCCACCAATTGTTTTTACTCAAGCAGCTGATACGAAATGCTGTAAATCTTTCAAAATGTATTGAGAATTCAGACTTCAGCCTTGTCCAGCTTACATGACAAAGAACAGAAAAGGAGTGGAGGCGGATTAGGAAGATCAAGCAGAATGAATCTGGTCCAGAAATGGATGAAGGAGAATGGAAATTCCCAAAGCTTTCAGAACAAGCACAACACTAAAGCATGAGCCAGCTTCTTCCCAGTCTGGGACATTACTTATTTATAGACAGCATGAATGAAGTTGATTTATCGGAATCATTGCCCTCATTGTTTGTAAATCAGCACTGGAGGATTTCCCCTGCATCTCAGTGAGTTATTGCTGTGCTAATCAACCCTTGAACAAATTGAACTTTGCCAGTTAGAAGACTCCAAGGAACCTTAGGGTCCTTGCAAGGAAAGCTGTGCCCTGTTTCTCCAGTATTATAGTCCTGAGGGAGCTTTTGGGACCTCAGCGCTGTTGAAAGCTGGGCTAGATGGAAAAGGCTATCGTGATTAGAGTGCTTGGGGAATTGAAGAACAATTGACATTGTGTCCAAGAGAGTGTTTTGTTAGATTTCATTTTGTCTTAGAGGGCTGTGCACTGCAGCAGACTGGGAGGTGCTTCCTGAGTGTTTCAGCTCACTGTGCACCATCAGCAGTCCCCATGGAAGGCAGTTCTGCTCCTGAGTTAGAAACTAATAATAGCTGCCCAGGTAAATGCACTAAATTTGCAGGCAAATGGGCTCTGATATGTGCATTTCAATGATACTCTAACTAAGAGCCTTTTAACTGAAAATAATCGCACTAAATCCAAGCAAATGCTAGACACAACTGTAGCATTAAATAATATAAATACATAGAGCCTGAAAATATTATTTAAAATATTATGATTTTTCCTAAACTGTAAAGAATACTAGGTATCTTCTTATCCCCCCCGACAGAGGGTAAGTGCTCTTTCTGAGACTGTGTGATTGTTTGTGGCACTTAGATGAATGAAAGAACAAAAATTTGGCTGTGACTGACTGCAATGTGAGCCTAAAAAAAAAAAGGGCAGAATGTAGATTATTATCTATATCTATATTTTTGGCTCTTCTGAATAGTTTAAAATCTTCTATCACCATAGCACAGTATCTAGAAATATATGGAGCTGGGCTCAAGTCAACTGTAAATGTGATAGAGCTCTGAGATTATTAAAAAGTAACTGATAATGGGAGTAATCATGTTAGTATTTTAAGTATCTGTGCTGACCTCCAAAAGACCAGATGCTATGGCATTTTCACCTTATTTTAACCCAGATCAAGTCAGTCAAGGCTCTTTAAATCACCTGTTTACTGAAACCCAATTCTGAGAAGGATGTGTTTGGAATCTCCCAACAGTGATGCTGAGGTCATGGTAAGCAGATCAAGGAGTGTGGATTTTACTCCAAGGAGAAAAAGTTTTGACAGTTTGCCTAGTTCCTCTTTCCTGTCCGTGTAAGGCAACAAGTCATTCCTTTAACTGTGACTGAGTGCTAGGGAAAAGACTATCTCCAAAGTTATGTTAAGCATCTGGTTATCAAGGAAACACGAGACTTAGTAAATAGCACCAGACTAAATGGAAGATTAGTGGCAAAATGAGACAAATCTCACTGAAATGTGTCCAGGCAATGCACACTGTGTTTCACAAAATAATTCCAGACCATGGGAAGAGAAGGCTTTCTGCATTGTTGAGGGGAATTAAGGCAGCTCTCTGCTACTTCTCTTCTTGCACTGTTCAAGGATTAGACCTAGAGGTTTGGGGTTTTTTGCCTGGAAGGGAGAGAAAAGCAACCTAGAGAGGCAGTATCTTCCTAAAACTGTGGTGATCTGCCTTGGTCTGGGTCAGATGTCAGTGGAAGCAGATAATGCTGATGGAAGGGCACCAAATCTCTGCTCTGCAGTGGACAGTCCACTGTGGACTAGATCTTTTGGTGGTAGACTTGTGCTACAGTTTGCAGTGCACTGTGGCAGAGCCTACTGCTGCTGGACATGATTCAGGGGAAAACTGGCTTCTCTGTTTACCAGCGTCTTCAACAAAAAGTACAGATGTCAAAGATATAAAGGAAGAAATATTTATCTACGGTATACACAGAAAGGGACGGGAGTGTGTCTTCCTTAATAACATAATAATAGGGGAAATATGATTGATGTACAGGAATATAAACCAGGAAGCAGCCACCAACTCGGCAACCACCTGTGCAAACAGCCTACGTTTCCTGTTCCTTACATTGAGATGCCAGGTGAGCTGACCAAATCTGCATTGAGATGGCTGTCATACTTAATGCAAACATGTGGCTGGTGAAGGGCCAAGGTGGTTTTGGTGCTGTATTTGGGCACAGACCTGTGGGGTGTGTGTGTGCGTTTGTCCCAGGCACTGCCGTGTGCATTTGAGCATGATACCTGCAGTCATTGAATCATTTAGGTTGAAAAAGACCTCTAGGATCATCAAGTCCAACCTTTGTCCCAACATCTCCCTGACCACTAGATCACATCCTGAAGCACCATATCTCATGTTTTGAACACCTCCAGGGACAGTGACTCCACCACTTCCCTGGGCAGCCTGTTCCAATACCTAAACACTCTTTCAGTAAAGAACTTCTTCCTGGTATCCAATGTAAACCTCCCCTGGTGCAACTTGAGGCCCTTACCTCTTGTCCTGTTACCTGGGAGAAGAGACCAGCACCAGCCTCACTACAACCTCCTTTTAGGTAGTTGTAGAGAGCAATGAGGTCTCCTCTTCTCCGAGCTAAGGGCAGTAGTAATCACTGGAGTGTTTAAGATGCTGCTGTGCTGCCAAAGAGTCACAGTAGAGAGAATTTGTTGCGTTTCTCTCACTGAAAAAAAAACCCACAGCAAAACCAAACAGAAAGAAGAAAAGAGGAGGGGGGTGACAACACCCTAAAGAGGATGTGTTTTTATTGATGTCAGAGTATAAAATCACTGCTTACTTGCTTTATTGAAAAAAGTGCTTGCATCATAAAGAGAAAGGAATGAAACGGGTTAATAATATTTCCTACCTTTATCTTTCTACATTTTGTAGCAGCACATAGAGGCCACGCTGATGTCGTAACTTACAGCACAGTGAAACACAGCATGCCTGCTGAACAGAAAGAACTCATCCACTTACAGGAGCAGGTGAAAAAGGGGGCAATTTCTGTGGATGAAGCCCTTGACAGATTTAAACAATGGCAGAATGAAAAACAGACACCACAGTTCGCTCAACAGGTATGAGTCTGAAATTTATGTCTCTTGATCGGAATCCTGATCAGAAGCTCCAAAAAGAAACTCTTCTATTTTGGCTCCTATATGTGAGGTCAAAAATAAGAGTCATAATTTATATGCCTATCAGTGCCCAAGGAACTTGCTGCTTATGGTTCTGAATCTTCTAGACAGGCGTTTCCACTGTTGTTTGATTACTTGAGAGGCTTCCTGAATTTATTTTGCCTAACTTGAGGGGCTGTTGCATTTGGCTGAAATTCTGAGTTAAATACGTTCATCCTTTTAAAACTTTTGTTCTAAACTGCTAGGTGATGCTTAGGCCTCTTCATCTTTGATGAAACCACCAACCTTCTATGGCTGTACTGAACAGCGTCAGCTAACAGCTATAGCAAGCATACGTTGTTCATATATCTTGACTTATATCAGGCTTTATGCCTATCTAAAGTGCTGAATCTGCTTAGTGAAACAAAGTGCTACAATTGTACTGGTGCTCTTCAGCTCCTTTATATTCAACGTACGGAGTAAATTGAGGTGCAGAAAAAGGATTTACAAAAGCCGACACACTGAGTCACTGAAAGAACTGCATCAAAGCTAGAAGCTAAGGAGAAAGCCACAGTGAGGAGGTTTGTTAATTACTTTTAACAAGACAGCTGGAGGAAGAGGTTGCGCTCTCATCTTACATGAGGTTGTGCATTAACAAAAATATTTTCATATTGTTAAGTGCATTTAGTAGAAAGAGGAACACCAAAGCGAGTCTGCTGCTCTGCAGAGCGGGAGAGCTATCAGATGCTGCCAGTGAGGAGAGATTAAATGCTCTTTGCGTTTCCATTTACTGAAGAAATAGCACGAGCTTTGTCATCACAGCGGAACACTTAACAGCAAACGTGCAAGGGCTTAGAACGGTTTAGGAGCCGGGTTCCCAGGCTGGGCACCAGCAGCACAGCACGAGTTGTTCGGGAGCAGTGCAGGAGTGTGGCGGAGGCCCCCTTCCAAATCTGTCTGAGGCCAAGCACGCTTGTGGGAAGTGCTGCTGGTGTTCTCCCAGTCAGGGGGGTTACTGCTGGAGGAACATGATGCCTGATGTGCAAAGGTAGAAGCGCTAATCTTAAGTCTTTTTTTCCTCTTGGTTAACTAGAAGATGCCTGTATTTCAAGGAGGATTTACTTGGCCTGTTTTCACTGCTTCAGGGAAAAAGCTACTTTCTAGTGGTGGTTTATACCCTGCCTTGCATGCGTGACTTTTCCTTGGTTTTGTACCACAGAAAAGTCTTTCACTCTTACCCCAGTGTGAACATGCTGAATTTACTTCATGCTAGCGCTGCAGCTGTCTGGTCTTCACTGGGATTTTTAAGGGAAAATCACTTGTCCAAAGTAAAAAATAACCCCCAAGCCTCTGAAATCTAGTGTCAGAATCAATGTAACTTACTGAGGGGATAAAAACTCCGCAAGACTCTTAGGTATAAATGCTAAGATTAGCATCTACTTACAGCACATCATAGACATTTTTTCAGTATTTTAAATTATTTTCCTGGAGAGAGAAGCTTGATGTTCAGAACGCTAAAGAATCCAGCTTTTTATAGTTACTCATTACTTCTACAGCAAACTTCTGTTACTGATTTCTGATGCTGGTTTTATGCTTGGTTTTTACTTAAAGGAGAAAGTGCATCACCTTAGAGACACCGCTGTTGGAAACAGACTAGAAAAGGAACATCCCCATGGTAAGTTGTGCTTGCTCTGCCTTTCAGAACACCGAAGCCTTGAACTGTAAGTGCACTGCAAAAGTCTGATCCAAAGCATAAGCAGCCTTTTGGCTTGACCATTGAATTTGTAATGAGTATTTTCTGTATCTGCCCCCATTTAAGATATGTTAGTGTGATCCGGCCTTCAGCAGGGTCAAGATTTCATCCCAACAATGAGCTCACTGAGAGTTAATGGGACAGAAAATTTACCACGTCTTTGTGGCTCAGCTTTTCTGTAGCCCATTTTCTACTCCTTCATCACAATTAGGGTAGATGGTTTCTTTAGAACAATTTACTTGATGACTTTAATATTTTATTTTTAAATCAGCTATCAATTTGCACTTGCAGATTCGGTGAACTTTCCAATTCTACAGCAGTTTAGTGTTGTGAGTCATTAATAAAGCTGTGCCACTGGTCATTTAAGATGTTTTTTTCCCTTTGTAATTGAATGTCATCTGCCGCAGTATAAATGACCTGCATTTCCTTCAAATTACTTTCTCTTGTTGTTATGAAAATATTGTAGTAGATGGTATTGACTTTAGGGCTGTCATTTCTGTAAACTTCAGCACATATGCGTTCTGAGAAGGGAAATTTAGTTATTTCTTTTTCGCATTGGACTTAGTACCATTTGTATATCACTATTTAAAATTAACACCTAAATGTGTTATTTCCTTACTGCAAGAGATTTAAAAAAAAAAAAAAGTAGAATCATAAAATGCTTTTGGGTGGAAGGGACTTCTAAAGGTCATTTACTCCCAACCCTCTGCAGTGAGCAGGGACATCTTTAACTACATCAGGTTGCTCAGAGCCTGATCTAATCCACAATACTATTTTCATTATTCTGAAAGACAGTGTTGTATTTATGTGGACTTGTGAGATACTGTAATTGAGGGAAATTCTTGCTGGAAATTCTTCTTTGCAAAATTACCCAGTAACTCAGGGATCACTATGTTCCCTTCTGCTCCTAACCTCTCTGCCCTCTGTTACACTACCCGAATATCCTGCGATGCGTATAAATCAGCAACTTTGCACTGGAGAAATACAATGGGAAGAATCAGGATGGAGGCCCCAGTCTTGCCCAACAGTGCACTTTATAAACAGAGATTTAAATTCTTGAAAATAAGAACTTTTGAAAAATGAAACTCGCTCTACAGCTGGAGGCATGTTGATGGCAAGAGTAAAGAAGGATCCCAGAAGACTAGTACTTAAGTCCAGACAAATAAATTACCTGGGACAAAAATAACAATCACATTCTTTTCTCTTTTGTAGTTCCTAAGGAAAGCAGACCAGAGAGCATTCATTTCAGAGACTTTTTGTTCCACATGCCATTCAATAAAGCGGTATGTATGAATGTTAGCAGTTCTCGGATTTGTTTAATGAGTTCCAGTTTTCACATTTGTTTACTGACTCTCCAGCTTTACCTTTAAAACCATGGGCCTCCCTCTCCAGATTCCATGTTTGCAATCAGGCTTTGGACAGTCTTTTTCATAGACTGTTTTTGAAGACTTGATTGAGGATTTAAAGAGATCACATCGGAAGCCTGTTAGAAAAGGAATTTTATTTTATTTTAATGATAAAATATCTCCTATAAATTAGTATGGAACATAATTTTTAGTGTTTTGATAAGTTTGATTTTGCTTTCACTGTAATGAAAGGTATTAATGAGAATGGCCACTCCATTCAGTTTTCTATTATGAGATTTGATGCCATCTCAAAGTTTATGTCTCATTTTGCAACAGTTTAATATTGGACTGAGTAACAACCCTCCCCTAAAAAAATTAACTGCAAAGCAAAAACTTCTGTCACTCTGGGAGGGAAATATCTACCAAAACCTATTTTAAGAACAACTAAATAAGGACTAAGCATGTAGAATGTTCATTTGCAGAAAGCAGAGGCACAGACAATGATTTATCTCATTACTTTATAATATACATATAGTCTTGCTCATAGCATTGATAATATCTTACCTTTTTTATCCAATATACATACAGTCTTGCTCATAGCGTTGATAATATCTTACCTTTTTTATCCAAGAAGGGAAGCAAGATGTTAGCCAGCAGAACGACAACAACAAAAAAATACCTTTAATAAGATTTCATGGAAATACCTAAAAGATCTGGGGACAAAAGCTCCATTTAGAAATCTGAGATGTTTTAAGGTATTTAAGGTTTTCCTTGGCATCTTTCCTGACACCACCGAAGCACTGAACTAGAAGTAGGCTATTGCCTATGTATTGATAAGCGAGGCTCATACGCTATTTGGAAAGCCGCCTTGCCAGCCATGAAATACTACAGAGTAGGAGACAAGGAATAATGGAGAGAACAGTAGAATTAAAACAGTTCAACTGATGAGGTACATCTTAGCCTTTGAAGTCCTCAGCCATAGGTGTCCTCTGGGAGACATTCCTAAATTGGGACAGCCAGAACGTGCCCACAGTGAGGTAGACACGTGCTGCTCTTACAGTAAGATGCAGCGTTCTCACACGAAGGTGGATGTGTGCTGGATAGGCCTATGTGATGCCTGTCTACATCTCTGGACACTGGAATTACCTATATGAATCTCATTTAGCTGTTTCTGAAGCTGAGATTTCAGACTCTGCCTTCTATTGCAGTTACATTATGGCACCTTATGTGCCACCTCCCACAGATTTAGTCATGCAGCATCTAAAAATAACGGCAAGGTTACAGAAACGACACAAGATGATTTGAATTGCTTGCAGTTAGGTATCCCCTCATAACTAATCTCTGTAGAACCTTGAACTTAGTCTTCAGGGCTACAGCAAGTATAGTGTAAGATCCCTCATCAAAACCGGGAACAACTCATACTCTGTTCTCCACTCTTAGCATAGCAGCAAGAACTGAGTAGCGCAGTAGCAGCAGTGAGTAGTGTCACTGCTTCATTGCTAGGTAATGAGCAATATAGAGGCCACAGAAGACAAACTGTAACTCAGATGGACTTCAGAAGACCAATACTACATTAAGCAAATGTTGTTTGACTATTATTATTATTATTTTAATGCCAGCAACTTATGCAAGTGTTTTAAATGAAGGTAGGTCTTGGGAAACATGTCAGATGCTCAGTAGGTCTTCAGTGACAAATATACCCATGGGGCAAATGAGCAATTCAGTCTTTGCGTCTATTCCAGTCACGGCATCCTTGGCAAGACTGGCAAGGAAGGAGGCATGTAGTGGAAGGGTCAAAAGTTTCTTCCATAGGGAAGTAGACTGAAACCATTTATTCTTAGCTGTTCAAATCAATAAGTACTTAGACTGAAAGTGGCCTTCATATCCAAGAAGAACAACTTTACTATCTGTTGCTATAGACTGTTTAATACTGACCCACTCCTGTAAGGCACTGTAAACAGCCCAGTCATCCACTGCAGTAAAGGCATCCTCCACAGAATTTCTTCTCTTCCAGCTTTTGATTTCCACATTTGTCGATGCCTATGACAGTAAAGCAGGTCTGGTTTAATTAAGTTTTCTCAACCAGCTGCCAAAGACCAAATCTCTTCCTCAGCACTAGGCACCTTTCACAAGCTGGCAGGTTATTGATTGTGTTCTCTATCCTAAATATCTGGCTTCATTCCTCAGCCCTCATCAGCACCTTGTTTTCGGTCCAAGTTGCTAACAGATTGCTTATTCATCAGTTGGTGCCATTCCAGGTTGCAGGTAGCATCTGAGTTCCTTGAAAACTAGAAAACAACACTTGATCTAAGCACATTAACCGATTTCCATTGTCTCCAGTAGGTCAATAGGAAGATGAACAAAGACAGGCCCTGATTTTGACATTGGGATCCACGGGAACTCAAACTTCTTTACTCAACCCAGTTAACAAGCACATAAAAGCTTTTGTATGTGTGGAGAGGGAGGAAGTCATGGAAAAGATTTTTTCCCTTCATTACTTCAACAGTATGCATTTCAGTCAGGACCTCTAGTATTGAAAATACCTATCTCTTGGTAGCTTACCAAAGTATCCATTGGACTTGCAAAGATCTTTAGCCTGGCTTCCAGTTGTCTAAGCATTGTAGCTTCACATGATGCTCAAATTTAAAATGAAGAAAATAACAAATATCAGTTTCCTGTCAATTTGTCACCAAATCAGGTCTTCACGAGGGAAGCCTGCAGTAAAACTGTTGACTGAGGTGTTCACTAAGGTGACTGAATATCCAGGTACCCTCCAGCCTCTCTTAATTGCCACCAGTCAAGACCAGCCGTGCTGTTAGGAATAAGATTTGTACAAAGTCCACCTCCTGTCATTCTCCCACACAGCACCTGCCTATTTTTGTGGATGTCTCTTGTTCCTCTGCTCCTAGGGACATCTGTTGTATTCACATTTGAAGTAAAACACATAAAAAGTGACTCATCGTAGGTGTGTATTTTGTGGATTATTCAACTTTTTGAAAGACAGTCTGCACTGGCCTAATTTATCACTGATATACATGACTGTTCATTAATTCCATCTACTTCTTTTTAGTCTCCAACTAGGAACCCAACAGACAAGGAACAGATGCCTAATTAACAGAGGTAAGAGCATGTATGTGAGCACACACACAGACATCATTTGTCATGGAACTACTTCCCAGCAGAGTGCATTTACATAATAGTAGAAAGGAAGTGCACCTCAGAGGTCTGATTTTGCAAGATAAACCATAGAATTATTCAGGTTGGAAAAGGCCTCTAGGATCATCTAGTCCAACCTTCTTCGAACATCTCCCTAACTCCTAGACCACGTCTCAAAGCGCCACATGTACCCCTTTTCTGAACACCTCCAGGGAAGATGACTCCACCCCTTCCCTGGGCAGCCTGTTCCAAAGGCTAACCACTGTTTCAGTGAAGAACTTCTTCCTGATATCCAATCTAAACCTCCCCTGGCACAACCTGAGGCCATTACTTCTTGTCCTTTCTTAGTTACCTGGGAGAAGAGATCAACACCAGCCTCACTACGACCTCCTTTTAGGAGGTAGTTGTAGAGAGCAATGAGGTCTCCCTCAGCCTCCTCTTCAGGCTAAACAATCCCAGTTCCCTCAGGCACTCCCCATACAACATATTCTTCAGACCCCTCGCCAGCTTCATTGCTCTTCTCTGCACCCACTCCAGCACCTCAATGTCCTGCTTGTACTATGGCACCCAAAACTGGACACAGCACTCAAGGTGTGGTCTCACAAGCGCCAAGTCCAGGGGCACAACCACCTCCCTACTCCTGCTGGTCACACCGTTTCTGATAC
>JAVSBS010019820.1:67978-96141 GCA_033124195.1 Coracias cyanogaster
TATATTGGTTTTGCTATTCCATTAAATCTGTTTTCATCTCAGCCTGTGAGTCTCCTCTCCTTTTCCTGATCCCCTGTCTTGGCTGGGCAGGGGTTACTGGGTGATAGAGCAACTGATATAGTCCAGCTCTGGATACAGGCTAGATGTAGACAATTGTCTTATAAATTTTGGGCTGTTGGAGATAATTTAGCCTATTCTGTATGTATGAACTCATTTAAAAAAATTCCCTTCTGCCCTGAGCTTCCTATTCTCTGCTTCGTGCTGTTTCCTCTGTACTGCTACCTTGCTGCTTTGTATTATTTTTTCCACATGATCCCCACTCTTGATGTTTGCAATACTGGAAGCTTTTTCCTACAGACCTTATTTTCTAAATCTTCTATTATGTTTGTGACCTTCTGGGTCACTCGCTATTTCAGGAATGTCCTTTAGAAGGCTGATTTGCCACAAGGTGAAATAATTCCAAACCTATCTTACAGGACACGTTTCCACCCTGGTACCCTGTCTTTTTAACCCCATAATTCCCTTCCCTCTGCTCATGCAGTTGCTGTGTGCAGCCCTGGTTTGCAGTGATGTAAGCGTGGTGCTTTCTCAGAGGTTGCGTCGGGAGTGCTGCCATCCAACTGTGCCTACATAAGCAATAGTTTTAAGGCTTTATCTGCACATATAGCCTCTGAAGGAAGTCTTCTGTATCCTGAACTCTTGATTTCCAAAGAGAAAATGTGCTTGGAGCAGATATTTTAAGGGATTCAAAGTTCCCTCGAGGAATGCGGCCCTGAGCCAAAAGCGTCAGGTGCAGCTGATCCTAGTAAAGCTCAGGGCTTATGAGGGGCTGACTTGGTTGAGGAGGGCGGAAGGATTTCTGGCTAGAAGTGAAGCCAAAGTAGGCTGGAGCCTTGCAGCACTGTCCTATCTGCACTGAGCTGTGTGTAACAGCCTCAGAGGTGTGCAGAGGGTGGTCACAGGGGACTTTGGTGGTTAAACACAAACCACAGGTATCAAATCTGAATTCCAGAAGGGAAGCACTTTTCATATGCTGGGCCTGGGTGTATGGGAACCTCTAATCTTTTGCACAGTTTCTGTGTGCTCCAGACAAGTATGCTGACTCTGCCCTTAGAAAAGCAAACGCTAGAAAGCATGGCTGGCTTGTGTGCCTCACAAAGCCCTGTCAGGTGGGTCTTTGCTTGTCACAGGTGAACAACATGAATGACGTTTAGGATACTTCTAGCATAAACATCAGTAAAAGTACACACATCTTTGATTTTGAGACATGGCAGTAGTATTTAAAAATGCTTCAGTCCCAGTGAGAGAGGCTGTGCATCTGTGGATACTGTTTGCTAGGGTTTGTTTCTAACCCTATGGATGTATTTTAGGAATTGCCATGTGGCCTCCAGAAGTTTCCGGTTTAGGTCTGATGGGACCAGTGATGTTAGCTGGTATCTGAGCCTATACACAGAGTACAATGCTGGATTGTTACAAATGAAGCTCGCTGGTTTCAAACAGCACATGGATTTTGCATCATCTGTTAAATACCAGAAATTTGCTTTTTACTTCCACCCCCTCACCAAAAGAAACTTATACCTAAACCTTCAGACCGTGGTAGTCTTGGTAGACTAACCCTGTATAATTTGTGCAAAACCAAAGGAGGAGGATGATCATTTCCACCCCTTGTAGGCTGACAGGCAAAAAAGGTTTGGATTGCTTTAATGGGTCCTGATGAGAGACAAGAGCAGCATCATTTCATTGGTGCCTGAGTGCCTCAGCACAGACACAACCTTGAATTGATGGCAAAAGTGTGTGGCAGCAGATACTGCCATGAGGGTTGCTATGGAAGGAAACACACAAAAAATTCTTTTAACTCTATCATTCACCACTGTAAGTTAATTTGGACATGTGATATTCCCAGCAGAGTTATATATTTAAAAACAAGCACAGCTGGGGCTGGAGCTGAAGAGGCACTGGATGGTGCGACCAGCCTAAGTGTGCTTCAGAATGCACGGGAGCATAGTTTACAAAAAGCTGCCTTTTGAATCTTATGCCTAGAATCTATTTCTTTCTGGAACAAAATATGGTACTTCCAGCCGACAATATGAAGTGAGTCATAGTATTGCCATTCTGCTCCCAGCACAATTGGAGCATACCTATGGTATGAAGTGGGAGAAATATTTGGCCAAGAAGAAAGCACCAGAATATTCTAATGTACTGTCAAGACATGCTTAATAAATGGAGAGTATTATTTTCATATTGCATAATTCAGACTTTCCTAATTCTGGGTTGTTTCAGCAAAACACACAAGCATGTGCTTATCTTCAATTAGTATTTAAGCCCAGATGTCTGTTATACTTATGGGAAGAACTTTCCTAACGGTTGGCCTTCCTGACATGCCTGGAAGCAAATATGTTTATTCCTGTATGGAGACTGAATGAAGCCTTGCAGGTAGATACAGAGGGTGGGTGTTAGTGGCAGAAAGCACACGAGCTTGCAGTGGTCTGTGTTCATTTGTCTCCTGCACTTCTGTTTCCCTCAGGATGGATTCTAGTCTCCAGCATCATCCATGTGGGCATGGACTCAGCAGGGCTGTGAGAAACAGCCTGAAGAGGAGTCAACAGAAATCCTGGCTGTCCAGCTGGGCAGGATTTGGGGAAGTATGAAATTCCCAACCTGACCATGGCAACAGGTATGCTGTCTTCAGCGCGCTGGATTTCAATCTGTGTATGAATAGTCACTGAAACAGAGAAGCAGTCATGATGTATATGGTTGGCTGGGAAGCATTTTTGTGAAGGAAACAGGGTTTAAACCTTGAACTCTTTCAGGGGAAAAATAAAGGCAGGAGCAACTTGTGTGCACATAGGATGGCAGGCAGGGCTGCCTGTGGGTAAAGCTTTGGTCCATGACAAAGATGATTTGGCCTTGTCTCCTGCCCTGCAGCTGTGTGACCCTCCCAGTGCCAGTGTTCACTTCCAAGTAAAATGTGAGTGTTGACACAAACCTGCTTTTATATAGAACTCATGAGCTTTCGTGTATTACTGTGCTTATATTAGAGAGTGTTTATGGGTTCAACCTAGTGTTTACTTAGTATACCCTATTCCTTGATATTAAATACTGTTACTATTAACTGCTATGATGCCTGCTGCATGCAGGGCTTTAGTGATCAAGATCATCTAAGACAGCAATGGTTCATTTTATTTTTAAGCATGTAACAGTGCACAATGTGTTGTTTAACATTAGGCAGTGTATGCATTATTATGCTATGCTCATGCATGAAGTGTGGTTTTTGACCAAACTGTCCAGGTATCTCTTTTGTTTTTGTAATAAGAACTCACAGAATTAGAGAGCTGATGAACATTTGGACCCTTCAGAGTGTGAAATAAAAATGGCCAGCTGGTGCCATTTCAGAGAAGGAAAGCAGTGAGTGAATGGCAAAGATATGAGAATCAAATCTTGTTTATACCATACCACTGAGGACCACTAGGAAACTGGTTTGGATTGGTTTTAAGACTATTTCAGAACAAGCGGGTTTCTCAAAATCTCTGCCCTATCAGAACAGCATCATTCCTCTGTACATGCAGGATCTTTGGACTTCGAGTTTGGGTGCAGATTCTGGAAAGCAGATGGGTTGACCACTGCTGAGACACTCTGGAAAGCTGTTAGGAAATACGTGCCTATATATCTTCAAACTTTTCCTTCTGTTAAAATGCTAAGTTGTTATTGCTGTGTTCATAAGGCAGCTGGGGTGTCTGAGCAGACTCCTTATTTAACAAAGAGCTTGATAAGTCAGATGGTTTGCAAGATATACCTAGTCAATGACAGATTAGTACCCAGAAAGCCAGTGCTAAATTCATCTGGGTTACGGAGGAAAAGATATATCTTGTAATCACAGGAAAACAGTGGGGACAAGTTAATTTGATCCTATGGCTCGTTTAATCTTCATAAGCTTACTATTCCTTTTAATTCTTTAACAAGGTGAAACTGTTTTCAAGAATAGTATCATAGTACCCTTTTGAACAGCCTGTGTTGCCTTTTGTATGCTTATGTTTACTCACTTTGAAAAAGCTCTTTTCTTACCCAGGGGTATGTGGATGATGGCAAGGTGTGGAGTTTTTCTAGCAAATTTGCTTTCCTTCATAAACTTTTTTCCTCTGGAGTTTTTCCCACCCTTGTTCCCTTGGACATTGATCTCCATAGGCTTACTTCTTCCTAGTTCTATTTTCTTTTAAGCCAGCTACGTGTCTGGGAAAGATACACTCTGCTGTTCTAGGAGGGCAGAGGGAGGTATTTCTAGAAATAGCAAGATGACAAACAAACAGAGAAATTCTAGTGTTGGCTACCTTACTATAAACTCAGCCTATGGATCTTTTTTTGCAGAACCGAGGTTTCCCATCTGTCAATGGGTGGATGTTGAAGAGACATCTGGAGTTTATCCATTACACTCTCAATGTCAGTGAGAGTGCACCTAGTTACCATGTATTTTTGCTGAGCTAAGGGACTTTGTGGTCTTCCCTCCAAACAGGCGATAGCAAAAATTGTGATATGTCTAACATACTCTTCTACAGCTACTAAGAGTCTCTGATACCAAGACTCCTGCTCAGTGTTTATTTCCACAGCTGAAGGTTTAATGAGAATCCAAATGAGCCATTTTATAAAGTAATGGGGTGGGTGCTGAAGGATGGGCTTGCTGCCATCCTGCAGAGAAGACTCTGATGTCTGTGACAGAGTCTGTCTGTTGGCCATGGAGGAACTGGGAACCTTCTGCAGATCTGGAAGCAGCATGAGGAGATTTGAACCTCTCAGGAATCAAAATGAGAGGAGGGCATTTCCCGAGAAAACTAAAATGCTGCCTTTCAAGTTGATTTTGATCTAGGTCTGCAGCTTTACAAGGTGGCTTCAAAAACTTTGACCTAAGTTTTCTTGAGAAATATTTTTTCCATCCTCTCACATCCGGCCACATCCTGAGGTGTCCAGACAAGAGAGAAGAATCTTCCAGCCAGCTACATTTTTTTTTTCTACTTCAGGAATGACTCTATTGTACAGTGTGAATGCCAGGTTCCTTCTGGGCTTTTTTCTTTTCAAGTTGGTGTTTATGTTGCCTGATCTGCCCTGACTCTCTGGTTCCTGTTACTGTTTTCTCTTAGTGTTGCTAGTGAACTCTGGCCCTTACCAGGAATATGGTGGAGTTGCCTTTGTCTGAGGAGGTATATGGAAGATTTTCCCATACTGGAGTGCCCCTGCCCCATGCTAAGGTAGCATATATTCCCCTGCTGATCAACCTCTTTCTTCTGTATGTAATGCTAAAAACATGGAGAGAAATAAAGCTCATTTACTAGCCCCTGTAATTAACAGGGGTTGCATCTGTGAAATGGTGAGTGGCATTAGGACTGTTGTCTTTGCTTAGAAGAAGGCATCTGTGCAAATTGTTTGGAGGCAAATTCCCTGAAGTGGAAACTATAATTTATATAACCATTAGAGATGTGCCTAATATAGCAAACAAATCTGGGGGGGAGTGGGGGGTGTGGAAAATCCTCAAATGTGGCTTCTTTGTAATCTAGTAAGTCTGTTTGGGGAAAAAAATTACGCAGTTAATACATGAACACTTCCTTGCACCTCCTGCAAATATTTAATAAAATGTTAATTTTAAAAAAAGGGAAGGTGGATATGCACAGAAATGCATTAAGGAAATTATCTGCTTCTTTCACTTATTTTATTCATTTACTTGTTGGCCTTTTATTGTATGCCATGCATTCCTTCTCTTCAAGGGTTTCCTGACTTAGATTTGCTTGGCCCCATCTCTGTGAGCCTTCCAAAACCAGATGAACCCAGCAGTTTTGTGTGAGCATATTGAACTTTCAAAAGGATTGCCTAAAAATCTATGTCCTCTGTTTTCGGTATAAAAATGTAATTACCACAATTTCCTCATATTAAATATCATCAGACAAAAGCAATGTATTGTGGCAATAGGCATAAATAATTACAACTAATAGAGATTATATCTAATTTTAGGTACCCACACCATGCCCACTGGGAAGTGAAACCAGTCTCTTTCAGGTTATGCTTCCAGCTCTAAGGAAGAAAATCCATTAGGCCCTACCCGTAGTGCCTTCTCATTACCTCTGATGGCTCTGTGTTTATTCTTGCCTGACAGCTTACAGCAGGAACACATTAAAAAGGGTTGTCCATGTAGGAAATCTGAAATTCAGTGATCCTCAGACACCCTAAATGAACTTCCTTAGGTCAGATGTAATTCATACTAAGAGGATTTTTGAGCCCTCTGAGAAGCTCCTGGGAAGGAAAGACCACTTTAGATTCTGGCTTGTGGAATGAACTGTTTCTATCAAATAGTAGTATCTTAGTTTAAGTGATAGATAATAGAAATGCAGCTACATGGAGAGGACCCTGAAAATAACCCTAGAGTAAATGATCTCAGAAGCTGAAAGAGAGGTTGAAATTTAAGATCAAACTAATTGCACACAACCTAATTCCACTGACCATGATGGTGTCCTTCCTAACTTAATATGGCATGAGCTACCCAATCAGTTCCCTCACTGTGTACTTTCTTCGTAATCCACAAGCAGAATCATGAAAATGTGGCTACATACACACCTTCCTCCCTGTCCACTGGGCATCATGTCTGAAGTCCTTGACCTAATGTCACTGGCTTTGGGGACCACTCACTGGAGCAAGATTCTATCTGGCAGAGGGAAGATGTACTTTCAAAACCTTTGAGAGCACTTGGCCTAACTTCCTCCTTCTGGAAATCAAACCTATGTTGTCATATT
Source organism: Coracias cyanogaster (assembly GCA_033124195.1). Lineage (NCBI taxonomy): Eukaryota > Metazoa > Chordata > Aves > Coraciiformes > Coraciidae > Coracias > Coracias cyanogaster. Next base: position 74,749 of record JAVSBS010019820.1, read on the forward strand.
CATTAGAAATGTGAATTTATTAGACAGTAATGTAATGACAGAAGTAATCAAAGGAGAAGAAAAAACCCTACTCTTCAGGTAGCCTGTACCAGAGAGATTAAAAACGTGAGTGACGCTCAGTTCAAAGACTTTTCCTCTAAATGTTTGCCTTGTTCTTCCATTAGATTTGCCAAGGATTGCCAACCTCTCCCTGCAAACATTGCAGCTCTTCTTATTGAGAGAGCCTAAAACAACACCTGAGCTCATGCTTTTTGAAGTATTTTCTTTGGAAATTATTCTTTGTTTCACAAACATTTCTTTTACGGGAAGTGGGAGTATGTCTGCCTTTTGAATAATAATGACTACAATAACTGTAAAATGGATAATAACAGTAACCAACTAGAACTGGCCAGGGGGATGATAATTCAGCTTTGCGACAACTTCTGAGGTTTTACAATTTATTTTCATTTTACAATGGAATGAAAACAAAACCTTCAGATATTGTTTTCAATTTAAGCCCTTCTTGCTGCACTGTCAGAAATAGCCAGAGGGCCCTGGACCTCAAGGATTTGTCCTTCCAAGTATTTAAAAAATGCTTAAACTTTCATGAATCAGCATTTTCTACTAGTGGGATAGTTCAAAAATGCTCTGGCCAGAACTTTTGGTAACCCCAAAAGTTCAAAATCATGAGTCATATCCCCCAAAACATGGTTGTTACACATCGCTTTTATGGTTTATATATAGTTTCTGGGCTATCTTCTCTTAAACATACTTTTCCCCTACATCTTCTAAGGATGTACATTTGTTTCCAACCCCCTCCAATTGTTTTCAGTATTTTTTTGGTTTCTCATGCAGTTGCTTGGCTTTTTTGACCCTCCATAGCTTATGCACAAGAAGCAATGCTGAGATAATGCTTTTGTGGAACGCTGTGGCAGGGGTTTTTGAGGAAAGAGGTGGCTACTGGATGGTCTCTGCAATGGATAGTGGTTGCTGTGGGGTTGTCCCACTACTGTCCTGGAAAGCCTTATCTGGCTGCTTGTTGGTTTTCCCTCACCTTGGATGGCATTTTCCATGAAGCAGAGCTGACATCTGTCAGAAGGCAAGAACATCTGCTCTCATGCCCTGGCTGGCTGCAGCTTTTGCCAGCTTGGCAGCGCTTGAGGAAATCAGAAGAGCCACACGGTAATAATTATCACTCAGTGCTTGTGGGGCAGCTGCTATATGTGCAATGTCTGTGGTTTGGTTTCAGACCCAGCTGGCTCAGAGATAGCTCTGCAGGACCCGTAGCTAGTTCTGGCCAGTTCTATGTCCTATGCTGCAGCCAGGTGTACTTTGGAAAGACAAACTTTCTTTTTCTCTAGAATTTCAGGTGGAAAGACCCTATTCTTTGAGAAAAAAGGAATGTGGAAAATAAATACAGAGGAAAGGAAATACAGCTATTCTTTCCGAAAGATGGAGGGAACTGCAGAAAGGAGATCTAGACCTGGAAGAACTTAATATAACAGGAGGTACAAGGTGCTCTCTGGCCAGGTGGTCTTTGTATGAATTGTCTCATGCACCTCGCCATGACATACTGTGAATGCACTCAGCCAGGGACAAGATCACCTTGTGTCCTCAGGAGCTTCCACCCTCTTGGGCATAGTCTCAAAACACTGTTTTCCTTGCAAAATTGTCACAGGACTTTTTAAATATCTCATTTTCTTGCATTTAAACAGAGGGCAGGGGGAGAGAAACCCAGTTGGGAGCACCATATGGAGACAACACAAGTTATTCTTGTTCCACCATTTTCTTGGCATAGATTTCCTCTTTCAAACATTAATTCAGAGTGGGAACTTTGTCCTGCATTCACACTCCATGTTGCTGCTTCTTTCCTTAGAAGCATCAGGAGGGACTTACAGTATTGCTACAAGCAACTCTTTACAGGAAAAGAAATAAATTGGGCAATATGCTTCAAATAATGGAAGAATTAATTATTTCACCATTTTAGTAGTTTCCCAGGAGGGAGAGTAGAGGCAGAAAATGCATTTAACACTCTAAAATATTAACATAACAAGAGCCACAGCAACCTCACCCCTCTGGACTTAAACCAAACTGGATGGTTTAGGTAAATTGTCAGCAGATCTCTAAGTGGCTCCATCACAGAATATTACTATGCATGGCAAGGGAAATTCTTCATATTAATGATATCATGAACTGGCTCAGCTAGTTTGGAATTCTTCTGTAAGGCCTGGTTTCTGGCAGATTAGCAGAATATTTTTTGGAATAGGAGCTCCTCCTTTCATGTTGAGTTTGATCCTGTTTTCATGGATGGTATTCCTGGAAAATTACTTTCTTAAAGCTGTATTTCACATATCTTTTTAATGAGAGATATTACTTCCTTGTATTCCTGGAACAGGCTTAAAATATCCTGAGCAGTAACTAGAAGGCAATGAGATGAAAGGGATTGTACTTGATTTTTTGAGATTTACTCGTTACATACACAGAACAAAGCAAGGCAGCACTGTAAAGATAAAAGAACTTTGTAAGAGCTTTAAATTAGAGTATATAAATACCCTCCCAGATTTTTTTCATGCTTTGGCTGAAAATTTTAAAGGCAAGGTTTTAGAGAGCAAAAATGGGATTAAACTAGAAAGAAGTTACAAGCAGTTCTATAATATCCTTTTGTGTTTTGATGTAGCTGAAAAGGTCTATGTGTAGTTATAACTAAACAAAAATAGACAAAATTACAAAATACCTCTCTGGAGGTATTTTGTGATCTAGACGTAGATAGGTCCTGAGCTCTCAGTGAAGTTTTTGTGCCCATATGGAACCGGTGTATCATACAACCCAACCTGTTAACACCAGCACTCTTGTTCAAGTTTGAATGGACAACATGAATTCCTGGGCGTTACTTGCACAAGACGTTGCTTTATTTATATATATATGTAACATAAAATTGATGGTCTTGGGAGGCATTTTCAGTGTGAGTTTGCTCCAGAGCTGAGATTCCCTGGTAGAAACACCTCACGTCTTAAATGAAAAATCAGGTCTCTGCGCTTCTGCTGCTCATGGATTCATGCACTGACTCTACACCTGGTTATTGGAGGAAAATGTGCTAAGGTAAAATAACTGGTTCTGAAATGGAGCTGGGGAGATTACTCAGAAGCTGAGAGTGTCCGGGATGGGGAGGGTCTGGCCCACAGCAGCTGGATGGCTGCCCACTCTGGAGTTGGAGCATGAGACAGTCTGTGAACTTAAAACACATTTTCCAACCTTATGGGATTTTCCTTAGGGTCTGTTCTCAGCAAAGCAGCATTATTATTGTAAATAGATGCTCTTTTTGCCCCATCTCCCAGGGGATAAAAATTAATGTTACGTTTGAACATGTATGTTTTCCCACTCATAGTTGAAGCTGTTCTGTTCCTTAAAGTCTGCCGAAAGCTGAGCATTAGCAGACACTGTTAATATCATTAGTTCAAAGTTATAGCTGGATGGCTGTGCCAGAGTCTTTAGTAAGTGAGGTGGCCTCCATCCCCTCAGAATTGCAGGGGTTGGAAAGTAGTTCTAGGGAGTCATCTCAGGCGTCCTCCTGCACTGTGGCAGGACCTTTCTGTCCAACCCCTCTGCACAGTCCTCTTTAACTCTTTCAGACGCTTAAGTGCTGGCTCCCGTGCTCATCACTGAGGCTGCTGTTTCCATGATACACTTGTGTACTGTCCTGAACAAGGAGTGAGGATCCTGGTACAGTGCTGTGCTGCTCTTCCCCTCTTGCTCCCAAGCCATCACCCTCCTGACTGTACCTCCTGTGCCACTATGCTTGGGAATATTTTTACAGCTGTCCTCCACACTCCTTTGGGAGGGTTTTTTTTTTTTCTCTTTTATTTTCCCAGTGCTTCTCTTGTCAGTGAATGGTTTTTCCAGCCTTCTCTTCCCCTGAGGCTGGTTGGTGCGTTTTGTATTTATGGATTAATTGCTGTGCCAGGCAGAAAGGCAACCCTGGGGCAACTCCACTGCTGGATTTGCTGGTGCACTGGACCCACACTAAGTCTGAGAAGCGGTGCTAGCTGAAATACCAAACTCCCATGGTCTTTCATGACTCCCCCTTCCCTGGAATCCCAAATATACCACTTTGGCTATGGGGACTAGCTAGGGACACCACTTCCAAGGAAAAGCCACAGGGTACAGATGGCACCATGTGCCCCCAGGACCCTTTTGAGCCATCTGGCCTGCTATCATATGATGACTTTCCATGCCTGTGGTGATAACAGTTTAGGAAGAGGGTTTTGCTCTTGGTCACAAATCTATGAATATGTGTGTTACAAAAAAAATAGTAAGGAAGAGCCACCACTGCATAATGAGATCTGCATCTGTTTCAGCTAAAGGTGGTAGTAACCACACACTTGGATTGTATTATTGGGTCCTCCCTCATGCTATGTTCACCTGGCTGTATCCTCTCTGCTGAGACATGATGGATGGTGCTTGGGATTGCACTGATGTGTAATGATTCAATGTCAGATCTGGGAGAGCTTTCCTGTCCACCTGAGTACATGGGAAAGTCATTGGCTGATGAATGGTTCTTGAGCATTTTAGCACATGTAGAAGTTGCACGTAAGGTCTAGTCCCTGCATTCAGTCAAGGTTGCTGGGAGAACGGCTTGTCTTGGGTGAGAGATTTCTGAGTTTGAATGTGAATAATGCTTGATTATAAATATGGTAAATAAACCTTTTTCCAGCTTTTAATTATTTTAAAATCCATTTTCCTTTGAGGAAAAAAGAGGTGAATACCCATTCATAAATACGTTCTAGAATTCATTCGTTCAGTGCCTCTTGGGATAAAATTTGGGGTGACAATTCATAAAGATTTAATTCAGTAACTTATTCCTTGACTTAGCTGGAAGACCCATAGCTCGGGATACAAGAACAATATATCTGACAGGAGACTGGTGAGTGACCACTCTTAAAAGCAGACTAGAAATATAATAACTTTTATTCTTTTTCATTGCAAAGATAATAATTTGACAGGAGATGTCATTACTGTTTAATGACTTTGTTTGCGCAGAACAATTGAAGGAAATATGTTTGCTCTGCCTCATCCTTTGCCATTTCCATGATGTCATTTGGTCTGGCCATAACAACTGGAAAGTTAGAACATAGGAAAGGCACTGCCTGCAGGGCAAAACATACACAGTGATGCACCGTAGCAACGGTGTGCATCGCTAGTACAGACATCAAGGTATCAAGTTTTATCAGGAGAACAGAAAATGAGAAGGACGCTTTAGTGGAGGCATTTTGCATTGACTTGAGCAGTAACTAAACCATTGTAATGTTGACTTAGTGAAAATACCACCACATCCTGCAGAACTGAAGAAGTTTGTACATGTCTAGGAATGTGGTTGCTTAGACTTCTTTGCTAAGTTTGTTTGCTACATGTGGAGCACCTGCTGTTGAAAAGCATCTGCCTGGATGCCAACGTGTACCTGGTCAGCACCACCTGTAGGTGTTTTTGCCCCCTGGGGTGGATGGCTGGCCACATGCACTGAGTCAATTATTGATTTTTAAGATAGAGGATGTGATTGCTAGTTCAAGCTGTAGTGATTGTCCTTTGAGAACCCAGAGGTCACAGTTTCAGTTTGGGTTTCCTCAGCTGGTGTCACCTCCTGCAATATTATGCTGATTAGAAGGGGAGGGAAAGACTAAGACTCTCTTGGAGCAATAGAGAAGAGTTAGGCCATTTTCTCATTGCTTTCACTGTTAAACCTTTCAGTGTTCCAGACAAATCCCTCCAAGTCTCTTTGCTGTAGTCCATTGCTGCATAAGCAACATTTCAAAATATTAGCCCATCCATATATCGCAACAATCATTCCAAGAAGTCCCTTTCTTCAGCTCTGAGTACAAGAGTGCTGGATTGGGTCAAAATCACAGGCCAGGGAGTCAGTTAAGTCTTAATCTCTGATGTAGCAGTGAGCAGATTCAAGACAATCTGCTGTTCATCAGATCAAATTTAGGTCTTATCCTGGCCTCTAAGAGAAGGTGGTGTCAGCTCATTTTTCATTATCTGTTGCAGAAGTCTTTTTCATAGCTTATGATAGCACTCAATCTCCCTGAGATCTGGTCCAACCTCTCTTTTTGAAGACTTTATTAAAATTTTGTCCCTAGTAACTTCTGTACAGTGATAAGTTCCTTGGGTTAATCGCATACCATTCAAAGAGTCACTTCTTTTTAAGCCATTTGACTTTTTAATCTTTCCAACCCATTCCCTCAGGACTGTGGCTGACCTTAATAAAACCCCTTCATTCTACATCCAAACCACCAATACACATTCAGATGGTCTAACTCCTTGCTTAGTATTCTTTTTTTTTTTCTGTTGCCCTTCATAGCTAATATAAAATAGACGGAAGGGCTTAGGTGTAATTTAGGGTGGATAACTCTGCATAAAGTAACATGGCTGCTTCATCTACTCCAATTCCTGGCACTATGTTCCTGATGTGCATTGTAGCTTGCTTATTCTCTACATCTAGTTTTTAGACTGTAAATGTTGTTCATGGTACAGTATTGTCCCCTGCTGTGCTTGACAAACAAGCACATCCATTGACTGGTGATATTGGATGAAGAAATCAGTTCTCTGCATCAGGCTGCAGCAGCTTCTGGGCTGTCATTTGAGTCCTGGGTGATCACCAAGATGCTGGTGGGTATGGGAGAGATTGGCGCAGAGCTCTTTTGTGTCTTTGTAGTACGAAGCTGTTGTCAGTGTAAATTCAAACCAGAAATAGCAACAGTACCAAGAGAAGCTGTTCAACAGAGTCAGAGGCAAAGGTAGGAAGCAGGTCAGGTGCTCCAGGCTCCTCCCCAGCTGCATTTCAGCAGTGCCAGGGGACAACTGGGACTCTGTCACCACAGCACTCAGAGCACTGCTGCAGAAACCATCACAAAGCATGCACACACCTCTGTCTCCATGAGCTTCAAGTGGATTGTGCACCCGCAGGACAATACAGGGATGTGTGTGAGGAAGAGAGATATGAGCGATAGTTATCTCAAGTCTGTAAAACACTCATACATATCTCATACTGTAAAACACCTTCAGAAGGAAAATGTCTTAAGGCACTTGCGGGTGTATATAGTGCCTGTTTCATCTGAATGTGGAATAACCATGGAGGCAAAAAAGAAGCTTTTTGGTATACAGACTGTCTAGGTTTCCTGGATACAAAAAAACCTGAGGGTCACTACATCTGCTCTAGCTTATGTGAGACAGGACACACAGAATTTAATCTTCTGTGGGGACCCTAAGAGCAATCCTGTAATATTTATCTTCAAAAAAGCCAACCATAAAGTTTTATTGAGATCCCTGGTTTATTCTGGATGATACCAGAAAGGTTGGCAGAGAAGTCATTTTAGCTCCTGAGAGGCAAAATGAACATATCTATTCTGTGGCTGCTAGTCTACAGATGCAGATATTAAGAGTCAAAGCTTTCTTGTCTCAAGTATAAAGTTCAAATCTGTACAATCAAAACTGGATGAACATTAAAGGGAAAAAACCCCCACTGCAAGTATCCATGCAAATAAACATCACAGCTTGCTTTTAGTGCTATTTATATCTCTTTCAGTTTAATGACCCCAAACATTGCATGAAGGGTTTCTCTAATGTGCTACCAAGACTGTTTATAGGAGACAACTGTCTCAAGAATGTGGTGGTGTGAAGACTCCCACAGCAGCACCCATGCAGAAATTGCAAATCTTGGGAAGTCTCTTCCTGTCTAGTAAAGTTTCAACAGGGGAAAAAAGTGATGGTGTGGGGTTTAAATCATTGCTTACACACCATGGCAAGCAGAGGTGAGTTGAAACCAGTGGGCGTTAGCAATCAATTAAAAATAACTAGCATATCAAAAGTGTGGACAGATGTGCTTTTGTGCCTGTAGCTGCAGAAATTTGGGATCTTATGGCTACCATCTGGTCTCTGCCATGTCTTGACTGTTGGTTCCTCCCCCATGAGGAGAGGCTGCAAGGCAAAGCTGCTCTGTGCATGACGGTGTCAGGGTGGTCCCAGTCTCCCCTGGGTGCTCCTGCCTACCCCAGGACTGAGAGTGGGCAGCCCCATGATAACTGACAGTCCACTTCCAACTCCTCTCTTTGTGACAGGGCACAAAGAACAGGGGTTTGAGTCAGTGCTGTGGCATAAGGGTATGATGTAGTAGATGTATGAGTTTACATCAGTACAAGCTGACTGCTCTGGGCAAGAGCAGTAGTACTGCTCCTATGCTAATAAAAAAGACAGAGCAGAAAACTCTGCCTTCCAACCCAGTTTGCCTGGCCAGCAAGGTTGGGATCACTGCTCTGCAAGACCGATGAGCACTCCAGCCCACTTCAGAGCAAAGCCAGACAGATTGGATTGAATCATCACTAAAGAACACTACTGTGTCTCCTAACAGTAATTAATGGCGGTCTTCTATATTGCTTTTAATTTACAGAGCTTCAGTCATGGCTGAACTATTCTGTATGCTATTCATTAGCTGATCACATGCCACCGCTAATTTTTTTCAAATGGATTCACTATTTATAAATGTTCATGAGTTTGTGCTGAAACAAGTGGAGAGAGGGACACCTTTGTACCATCTACTTTGTCTTAAGTGCACATGCATTGCAGCTCCCTTTGGAGGGTCTGACGTCCCTTGTTTACCAGAGATGCAACTTTGGCTCCTAAAGCTGTTTGTATGACATTCATCTATGTGCTATGCCTCAACTAGGCAGTTTTATGACTCGCCACCCTCTCCTTCTCTGACTTCAACTATCTAATGAGTCCATTCACCTTTGTCTAAGCAGTTGGCCAAGTTGGTTGTATGGTATTGGTACTGCTCCTCAGTCACTGAGATTTTTTAAGTTTTAAAAAAATGCACTTTTAGAATAGGATAGGATAGTTCCAGCTGGAAGGGACCTACAGCAATCATCTAATCCCACTGTGTGACCACTTCATGGCTAACCAAAAGTTAAAGCATATTATTAAGGGCATTGTGCAAATACTTCTTAAACACTAAGAGGCTTGGGGAATTGACCACCTTTGTAGGAAGCCTGAATATAAATGTTAGGGTGAAAGAATGTCATGCTAAATATTGCTGTCTTTTTAGGGTTCATGAATATCAAATGGGATGCTTGATGGCAGCCTAAGTAGCAAATAAGAGACATCTCCCCTCTGTATTTGACAGAGCAAGTCAGTTAATTTTGATACTGTTAAACCAACTCTGCTAGTAAATGAGCTGAATTATTTTGTTGGTACACCCTCAGCACTAATTAAACATTTATAAACTCATGTAGCTAGACACAATACAAGTCACCCTGGCTGAAAGACCTTTGCTCATGGAAAAATCAGCATTTGATCTTCAAAAGACAGAATGGAACTAGCATGTTAAAGCATCTTCTCACCATCCAAACAGCCTCTATTGTTAAAGTTATTGCCAGTAATATCCTGTTTGTCACTGGGATTGCACTTTGGTTTGCCTGTCCTAGAAGTAACAATTTACCTTGTGGCTAAAGCATTTCACCAAAGATAAGGAAGCCTACTCAGCTTCCAGTAAAACCTCTTCAAATTGCCTTGAAAAATAACCAGACTTGTAAACTTCTATGCATCAACCAGAAGAAACCATTTTCATATCCAAATAACAAATTTGCTTTCCCCATCTGTCTGGCATTGCCTCCAACCCTGCTCTGCATCCCTCACATCCTAATCCTGGCATCAGGCCCTGAACAAATTCATTTTTGTGGACTGTGGGTGATATCTGTGGCAGAATATTACTAATGTGGAGCTAATAACTGCTTTGGACTTTTGTACAGTGCAGCTGCATACACCAACAGCCTTTTATCCCAGGCATCACTGTATCTGAGTTGTAAATGCTGTGTGAGTTATCTGCAGGAAGCCTGTTCTTTCCCTGAGTGAAATCCATCTACTGCCTTTGATTTTCTTAGAGGCAGGATTGGCCCAAATCTTCTAAAGTGATTTCAAGCCCTTTCATGTGAAAGGCATTGAATAAGTACTGTAAAGATCTAATGCTGTTGCAGCTCAGCCCTTTGCAATGCTGGTGGTTTCCTCTGGGCCATCCTCATCAGTATGTTCACCTGCTTCACCTGTGCCACGAAAACCTGCCCAGGGAAGGAACTGAAAAGATGCAATGCAGCAGAGCAAGTAAATGTGGCTGGTGTTGTAGGGTTGTGAATGGTTAATGCCTTGGCCACGGCAATGGTGCATCTGGAGCTTTTCCCAATGCTGGGCTGGATAGCATCACTGTCTCCTGAGTTGCTGGAGTCACAGCAGTGAGAAACTGCTCTGAGATCACCACTGGAATCCTTTTTTTTTTTAATGCTACCCTCCAGCCCCACTTCTTCCATTAGAAAGAAGGAGATTGGTAAATGCCCTGGGACTCACAACCAAGTTGTGACCTGGTGAGGCAAGAGAAAGCTCTTACTAACACACCACTGCTAGTAATGATGCCTGGGTGAAAGACTTTCAGTGGAAAGTGCAGCTTCACAGAAACTCAAAGCAATTAATTGCTTTTGAGCATTTCCAGCACAGAAGAAGTGAATCAAATGGTTTCAGTTTGGGAAAGTTGAAACAGTTGGTTTTGGCAGGGGCAGGGGCAAACAAACCAGTTCCCTGGGCTAAATTCGAATGTGATTTTTCCAGAGCCTCAACCTTCCTACAGGACCTGCCCATGTGTGAAGCCTCTCTTTGTGCCGTGGTGCCTGTGGTAGCACCATGTCCATGGTACCTCTGTGCCCATAGTACTGCTGAGCTGCATCTCCTTTTGACCATGAGCTGCCATGCAGATAGAAAGGGCTGTTGCAACAGAATATCCTAAAGGCTGTAAGCTCGGGGGTAAGGTTGCTTCAAGTGAGATCTTTCTTCTCTCAGCACTCACTATTTTAAATAGGTTGTGTTATATTTTATGCTATATAATATTTTTATGTTTTATGAGTGGAATTTTTTCCAACACTCTGCTCCAGAAGTCATTTCCACTGCTCAATTCTGAGTGCAGTTTTGTAGTGAAATGGGTTTAATAAATGATGTGATTTCTCAAAAAACTGAAATCCCATTTTTATCAATGCTAGTTTTGACCACTGCTGCTGGATAGGGTTTGTCTCAGAGTAGCATGTTAATATACAGAGCTATTTTTCCCTTATCTTTCTGAACTTTGTCATTGAAAACATTATTGGTTTATATTTATGTGCTATAACAGTTAAGAAGGAAAGTAAGAATAGCTGGAGAAATTTTAGAGGTCTAAATCTTCAAACCCTGAAAACAGGGTTTTTTTTTAAAGCGCAGGCATACTGCTTTCACCTGGCACCCTAAGGAAATAAGCATTATGCAGCAACACTCTTCATCTTCCTGTCCTTCTCTCAGCCCTCCTCTCCTTTGGTAACTTTTGAGCCCACTGGCAACTTCTACTACTTCTAACAGAGGGAAAATGAAATCAGAGCAAGTCCCTGTGTGTCACCTGTGGCTAGGGAGGGAAGAGAAACTCAGAGTATTGTTCCCACCGAGTGCCACCCTGCCTGGCTGGAATCAGCCCCTATGTATGTGCACACCTATGTGCCTCTGTGCTCACACCAAAACCACCCAGTCTGCAGGATGATGTGTATGTGGTCTGGTATGGGCTATCATATGGGTTTTTCCATAGGCAGAGGTATTCCCAGGGCATGGGAGAGAGCGAAGGGCAGTGGGTGCTGGGACTGGTGTATTGCTGGGGAGCAAGCCTGTAAGGGACAGGCAGGTCTCAGCTTATCATGGGAAAGTGGGTGCAGTTGCAATATAGGACATAAATTCATGCAGACAGTTTTCCTTAGGGTTTTTGGCTCATGGAAGTACTTATTTCCACCATGCAATATTCTTATATCTTGTCTGGGTAAAGGGTATTTTTCTAAAATTGTTGTTTAATGTATCTGGTGGGGAGGGTAGAGGAAGGAGAGTGTTGCTTGCATTAGAAGTGACACTGCCCACTCTTGTGGAGGAAAAGGTCTTCACATTTCCACGGATCAAATTCTGCAATTACACAGCCTTCTTGTTTGGCCAGTTCATCTGCTAAACCTGACACAAAGCCAGAATGAAAACAGAGATTTTCCCATTACAGAATACCAAATCTATGATAAGTCACGCCATGAAAATTCAGTTTTTAAGGAGGTGGGGAGAGAATGAGGGAAACTTCAACTGCTGCTGCAAGATAAGCAATGAGTTTTGCAGTGCCTCTAGAATCTGTTTTTCAGGGATTTCATAAACAACAACATCTGTAAGCCAGAGAGAAAAAAAACAGCAGAATTTGAGACAGGAAAATTTAAGCAGAGGCTTGAGCAGCAGTTTTAGCCTGTCACACCATCTGCTTGATAACTTTGGACACAGCTGGGTAAAGTAAGTGATTGCTACAGAAAAAGGCCTGTGAGTATTGTACTTAATCTGTGGGTCTGTTCTGCACAGTGATGCAGCAAACATCGCTGATGATCTTGATTATGTCCATGTTTTTTTCTTTTATTACGAATTCCCTCACTCTAAAGTAGTCAAACCAATCACCACTTCTGCTTTGCCTACCATCAACTTAGAGTATTAAAATGTATTTATAGATGGAGCAACAAATGTCTCTCAAAGGAGAGTGATGTTCTGACAGCACTGAAAGAGACTATGCTGTTTTTCTCAAAGATCATTCTTTGAGAGGATATGAGTAGGATACAAATATTGTAATTCATGTATCATTTGCCACAAGGCACAAGATCACTAACAGCATATATTTTCATATGTATGTGTATATATATATATATGGTTTGAATCTTTACTGTAGACTGCAAAGTTCAGAACTTCAGAATTTCAAAACCCAAAGCAAGAATACGTATCAATGGAGGCTGGATTACTTGTTGTCCCCAAAATCCAGTGGATTTAATTGCATCACTAACACTGCTTATTTGCCAAAACCAAAATAAAAATAGGAAGCAAACAAGTTCTCTGAAAAAATCCTGTATTGCCCCAGTTGTATGATCTGCCATCTAAGCTGCCTGGCTAGCATCCAGGCTTGAATCCCATTCCTGGACAAGAAGTAACCCATGCATCTCCGTTGAACTGTCCTCTCCCCTCCTTGATCTTCCTTTACCTCCTACCTGGCCCTCCTGAACCCTTCAATTAAATATCTTTTAAAGCACTTTCTTACCTGCATAGTGGTCAAACACAGTGGGGACATACTCCTCTGGGAAGGCATCATTGGCATAACTCATCAGCAAACAGGTTTTCCCAACTGCACCATCCCCAACCACCACGCATTTTAACATCTTCTTCTTGTTATTGCTGCTCCCGTCAGTGCAGTTGTCATCTTCTTCCTTGCAGTTCATTCTTGCTGCTGCCGCCGTTGCTCTTGCTGCTCCCAGGACTTCCAAGTGCACATGAAGGAAAAATGAAGTGCGATTGTATTGACTTTTCCTGAGTTTGGGGAGGGGGGGTGGGGGGGCAGCAACTCTCAAACTCAGGAAATCATACTAATGTTTCCAGGCTGTCACAGCCGCTTCTAACAGTTACCAGAGCAGTCAAGAAAATCATTGAGGTGAATAAATTAAATATACAGAGAGGAATATAATAAAAAAAGCGATCTGTCCGTTCTTGTTCGTCCGAGTCAGGAAATCCTCATCTTGCCCTGGAGTTCTCAGTATTTATTGTGACTTAAAAAATACCAGCAGCCTGCAGCTTTGATTCACGTCTCCCTTCTTCCAGCTTGGCCACAGGAATCAGGGATTCCTGTTAAATCCACTCCATTTTCCATTTCATTTCTAACATGGAGGAGAGCCTGGAGGTTTTTAATGGAGTTTTTCCTTTCTTTCTCCAGCTTGCTGTGTGTCAGGAAATCATGGGTTTCCTGCTGAATTCCATATTAGGATCAGTGGGCTTGTGAAGGGCTGCAAACAATGGGAGCTCTGTGTGTATTTGTACTTTGGAGGAACTCTGCCAGGACATGGAGAAAGAAAAACACTAGAGGTCTCTCTGCAGAATGAAGTTTTAGGCTTCCTGCTCCATCCCGTGCTGGAGCTGCCGGCACCAAGACCGGCAAAAAGGATTTTGGAGAGCCTTTGAGAGACGTGGGTGTTGGACCTCCGTGGCCAGGAGGGGTACTGGGAGGCTTCGCGCTGTGCCCATGTCTCAGGGTTTTCTGTTGTTCCCAGGTGCGATCTTGTCTGATCTTGGGATAGGTATTTTCTTCCATTTGGGAGGGGAAGGGGGAAGGTGGAAAGACAGACAGGAGTGTGTAGTGGGTAGCTAGAGTTTAATGTCAACTTTGTGTCTATTGATCTTTAAAGAACTTTCTCAGAAAGAATAAATAATTGCTTTTTTAAAATTCAAGCACTCAGTTTCTCTTGCATATCCCATCATCCACTCAAAAAAAAAAAAAAAGGGGGGGATTTCCCTCCCCCCCCTCCTTTTGTAAATATGTAAACACAGAAAGACGGGAAAAAAGTGGAATTAAGAGTCACAGGAATTAAAAATAAAAAAAACCCTAACAACAAAACACTGCATAGCAGTGTGTGGAAACTCAACTTTGTACTGTACAATTCCTGCCACCTTGTTTGTTTTTTCTGGCATTTCACGTGCCTCCTAAGCCTTCTCTCCATTTAAATATAAAAACAGCCTATATGCACATGAAGAGCTAAACTGCAATTTCCAGCAGAAATGAGCCAGACATTAACTCAAACCCCAGTACATCCTGCTGGCTGCATTTCCCTTCCACAAAACTCAAAGGCTTTGAAGTGGGGAAACAACTCCGCTCTGGGACTCCATGGGGAAGCACACCGGTGTTAAACACTTCTCCTGCCTTGCTCATGCCTGGTGAGAAAGAAATGCCCAAAAGCACGCATAGGCTTGGAGTGATGCACACCTGGAAGTGTAAAGACCAACACAACTTTAAAATAGAACTGTCTTAGCCCCAAATTGCATGAGTGACAAACATAACCTTAATAATGAACCTCCTTAGCCCCAGATTGTGTGGCCTTCAATTTTTGCAGTGAAGGGGTGCAGTAGACCCACTTGCCATCTCCCCAGGACAGGCTAAGCCCCATGTCTGTCAGAGCTCTTCAGTGATCTAACTGTATGCTAGACCACCTCTGAACACCTTCTCCAAGAGGTGGTAGATGGATAAAACATGTCAACAAGGTTGAACCGTGTTTGTCTGTCTACCTAGAGTGCCCCAGGGAACTCTGTTTGCTGTCTCTTTTTAGAAGTCTTGGTCATTCAGTAATTTGTGCACCGTGTCTCATGTTCTTCATCATCTTTGTTTCCTCCTCCCTGTTGACATCAGAGATCTTAGTAGGCAGTGTGGGCTCAGCATCACATCTGCTGTCACAGGACATCACTAAAGGGTTTCCCCCAGTAGGAATTCAGATAGTATTCTCTTAGCTCCAAAACTGCTGCCCAAGGTTGAGGTTTATCCAAGAAAACTTGTGGGCTTTGGGCACCTAAACTCTCATTCTCCAAGCATTTTCTCTGCTGATCATTTCTATCATCAGCAGCACAGCTGAGTCATCCTGAGAGGCATCAACTGTTACAAAGATTTATTCTTTAATCTTCTTTCTAGTTGAAACTGAGGTCAAACTTTGAGCCTGTGCCTCTGTTTAGCTGTTATGTAGCTGGGTAGGTACCAGAACACTGATAATCCTCTATGACTCTGCTTACCAACCTAGTGACCTTGTTAGTTAAGATTGCTTAATATATGAGTAAGTGCATGCTGTTGCAAGGTAACTGCAGAGCCCAAGGAAGCAAAAAACTCCAGTAATTCATAGTTCAGTTCCTCACTGACTCTACAAGTCAAAATCAACTGTTATTTTGCTTCCCATTTTACACAGGCATAATCTATCTGCAAGCCTTTTCAACATCAGACATATTGTAGATAAGGCCGGATTTAGGCCTACAAGAAAATCCCCATGGCTTGTTCCTCCATGCCCAGCAAGGCTGTGTCACTTTGACCAGAAAGCTGTTCAGGCTCAGCAGGACTGTGTCCTCCTCCATTTTTTTGTAAGAGGTTAAACAATGAAATTCCCTTGCTGTTCCTATGGAGGCTTTAAAATGGTCTTCCTTTAAAGAGTCTTTCAAAGTTGATTAAAGGATATAGCTTTTGTCATACGCAAAATATCAACAGGCTGAACTTGAGGTTCTTTGCAAAGCTTTCCAGTTCTAAGCTCTGATGTATGGGAAGCTTTGTGAGGAACCAGTTTTCATTAAGATGCTTCAGTAAAAGAATTCACATCCTCTAGCATGCATAATGAAAGTGCAGCCACACTGGTAGAGTCTATCTAAAGGCTTGCATGACACAGGATGAGTTTATCTTGAAGGAGAGTAAAGCTGACATCTTGCCTGTACAACTCAAATTCAGTGCTACATTTTCACTTTAACTATATAGATGATAAATACAGCTTTAGAGGAGTTATGATGAATTTATAAAATAACTGGTTTGGCATCATTTAGATCAGCTCGACCAAAACCTCTTAAGAGCTGATTTAATTGCAACAAAGTATAATCACATTGTTTTACACTTTTCTTTCAGGATACTGACACAAAATTAATCCCTCTGCTACTCTGGGGCTGTACCTTTTTCTTGCAAAGTTGGCTCTCAATCTGCTGTGTGAATTAACAGCCACTCCTGTCCTCTAGCAGTCTAGCAAAGTTTAAGGCAATCCTGTGAAGTTTCACAAAGGACTTCTTAACCTGCAAATTGCAAGTGGCAAAGCTTTAGGTTTAGCTGACCCTCTGCAGTTGCTGTGCAAGTTTCAGCTCCCCTAATGCTACCTCTGCACAACAGAGCTGCCTATGAGCCCCAGCATGGAATTCACAGGGTTATTGGTAATGATTAGTAAAGCTCAGAATGTCTGGTGATTTAATCTGGATCCAGGGCTTTTTTGCTCTTTCACTAATAAGGTTAGGAATGGTCAGGTTTTCCCACAAGAACTCAGCCATTCCCATCTCACAAATTCAATAAGAGCAGGCTGGTTCCAAGCCACAAAGTTTGTAAAGACATGTCTGAATTATTAGGAGCAGTCATCATGGTTTTACCAAGGGAAAGTCATGTTTGACCAGCCTGGTAGCCTTTTATGAGGACATAACCAGGTGGATAGATGATGGTAGAGCAGTGGATGTGGTTTATCTTGATTTCAGTAAAGCATTTGACACAGTCTTCCACAGCATCCTTGCAAATAAACTGAGGAAGTGTGGTCTGGATGACCGGGTAGTGGGGTGGATTGTGAACTGGTTGAAGGAAAGAAGTCAGAGAGTTCTGGTCGACGGCGCAGAATCTAGTTGGAGTCTTGTATCTAGTGGAGTCCCTCAAGGGTTGGTACTGGGACCAGTACTATTCAATATATTCATCAACGACCTGGATGAGGGAACAGAGTGCACTGTCAGCAAATTTGCTGACAACACAAAGCTGGGAGGCGTGGCTGACACACCTGAAGGCTGTGCTGCCAATCAGCGTGACCTCGACAGGCTGGAGAGTTGGGCAGGGAGAAATGTAATGAAATAGAACAAGGGCAAGTGTAGAGTCTTGCATCTGGGAAAGAACAACATCAAGTACCAGTATAGGTTGGGGACTTACCTGTTGGAAAGCAGCATAGGGGAAAGGGATCTGGGGGTTCTGGTGGACAGCAGGATGACCATGAGCCAGCAATGTGCCCTTGTGGCCAAGAAGGCCAATGATATCCTGGGGTGTATTAGAAGAGGAGTGGTTAGTAGGTCCAGAGAGGTTCTCCTCCCCCTCTACTCTGCCCTGGTGAGACTGCATCTGAAATATTGTGTCCAGTTCTGCGCCCCTCAGTTCAAGAAGGACACGGAACTGCTTGAGAGAGTCCAGCGCAGATCCACAAAGATGATTAAGGGAGTGGAGCATCTCCCTTATGAGGAAAGGCTGAGGGAGCTGGGTCTCTTTAGCTTGGAGAAGAGGAGACTGAGGGATGACCTCATTAATGTTTATACATATGTAAAGGGTGAGTGTCAGGAGGATGGAGCCAGGCTCTTCTCTGTGATTTCCAATGATAGGACAAGGGGTAATGGGAGCAAGCTGGAGCATGGGAGGTTCCACATAAACATAAGGAAAATCTTTGTGGGAAACCGACCCACTGTTTCTGAAATGTCTTTCTAAGTCAGCTAAAGAGAACTACAACTCTCATGAATCATTGGGAGTCCTCCGGAAGCCAGAAGTCGGAAGATGTGGAGGACGCGGCAAGGTATAAAATCTGAGGGAAAACAGGAAACTTTCCCTTTTTTCCCTCCCCGCCACACCGAGAGAGTCCGTCGGGACCCTAGCCCGGAGGTTCGTCTCTCTCTCTCTCTCCCTCTCTCTCTCTTTTGGACTGGTGCCATAAATATCTGCTAAATACCTTCTCCCGAGTACGCGCGCGCGCCCGACCGGTGCGTGCCGCCGTCGCTGCGGGGAAAGGACTCTGGACGTGTAGCTGCCTTAAGCTGTTGAAAAAGAAAACCACCAGCTGCTGCCGTGACCGAGAGAGAGAGAGCCGAGAGGGTTGGCGTTGAGCCAGCGCCACCACCCCCGACTGGGGCCGCTCTAAGCCATGTCCTGGCACCTGCCAACAGAAGCTGCCTGGACTGGAGCCAAGCCAAATTCCATTGCCGCCGCCAGAACAACTGCAGCCGCTCTACGCTGGGTCCTGGTGCCGGAAACTTCGCAAGCTGTCTTGACTGATCGGAGCCAAGCCAGACCCCGCCCAGATCATCCCCACACGTCGGAAGAGGGGTAGATATACACACACATACACACACACACATACGCACTTGCACCCACACTGTACCATCTACATATAGGTGATATTTTGACCTAACCAGGTTCTTGTTTACCCTATTTCCTAGTGGCTTTCTAGCTCTCCTCAAGGGAGCGGGTGGGCGTGGCATGTCATGGCTTCTCTATAGAATAGATACAGTTTGTGTGACTATATTTAGCAATAAATTCGTTAAATATTCATCAGTCTCTACATTTGCCTACGAGTCTGGGGAAGGAAGCATCCCATTTTGCCCTCGATCCCCTCCCCTTTTGGGAGGCGGCACGGATGCTTGCGCCCGGACCGCGACAATCTTTTTCACTGTGAGGGTGACAGAGCACTGGAACAGGCTGCCCAGAGAGGTTGTGGAGTCTCCTTCTCTGGAGACATTCAAGGCCCGCCTGGATGCGTTCCTGTGTGATCTGGTCTAGGTGATCCTGCTCTGGCAGGATCTTTTGAGGTCCCTTCCAACCCCTAATATTCTGTGATTTCATGGACTTCTCTCCCTGGTGTAGGCCCTGCTAAGGCTTCTCTCTCTCCTTTGCTCTATCTCCTTCTCAGGCATGCTGTGGCCCTGCTTCCCAGGAAGAGGCTAAACATCTGCCTGACTATGGGAAGTAGTGAATAAATTCCTCTTTTTGCTTTATTTGCATCCACTGCTTTTGCTTCACCTGTTAAACTGTCATTATCTCAATCCATGAGTCTTCTCACCTTCCTTCATTTTTAGCCCTGTCCTGTGAGAGAGGGGAGTGAACAAGTGGCTGTGTGACTGACTGTTGTCCAGAGTCAACCCATCACACTCCTTCTGTTCTCTGGATATCTGATATGAGGAATAAGACTCTAGCAGTCCTCTGCTGCTTTTATTTAAGCAAATAATCTCTTTCAATTCCACAGTCAAACCTTGAGTTTTCCCTACAAATTAGAAACTTAGTATTATTTGTAAAATTATGTAGGCAAATTAAAACTGCATTTCTATAGCACAGAGTAAACAGAGTGGGAAGTGTGGAAATCTGTTCTGATACAAAGGACTACTCTGACAGACTTCTAACTTCAGTAACAAGTGTTGTGACTTAACTTGACAGTACACCTTAAATCCAGTGTTTGTTAGTTGTGTATCTAGAAAGAGGGTCAGCTAACTAAGCAATGTGTTGGACAACGTGTAAAGAAATGCTCCTCTTTCACTGTGAAAAAAACAAGGCATTAACATAAGATTGTGGAGTGCACAATTGGCATCCAGTAGATGATGATATAAGGAGTGAAATGTAGCCCTAGTTATCTAAAGCATCGTGCCTGGGTACTAAAAAAGGAGGGTGCCTACAGCAGATAATGCTTACAGCTTTAGGGAAAGAAGTATACGCTATTCTGTATTACTGTTTCATGTGGGTGGATGATCTCCGACTGTTACAGCTGCTTTTGTGGAAAGTGATACTCTGCATTAAATCAAACAAGCACAAACCACTGCAGCATTTACTTCTGAAACAACCAGAGCGCTTTAAACACAAGTTGCCTCCTAGGTCTTGGACACCTGGCAAAAGTCATAGCAGGAAATGTTGTGAGTCCTCCTTACCCACTTCAACATCAAGTCAGTCATTTTGGCTAACTCCATGTTGAAGATTATTTTAGATAAGTGTCCTGGTTTGGCCAGGACAGGGTTAATTTGGGGCAGATGGGCTATTCCATACCATGCTGACATCATGTCCCAGGGCCAGTTCTGGGTTCCGAAGTTCGACTCTGCTCCGCTCTGTCTGTTTTTCCACATGGTATCGCTTATTTTGTACATTGTTTTTCTCACTGTTGTCATTGCTGTTATTTCTGCCATTGTTTCTTGTGTGTCATTGTATTAAACTCTCCTTATCTCAACTCAAAAAGCATTCCTGCCTTTCCCTTTGTCCGAGTGGGGGGGCAGCGGCAGCGGCCAAATCGCTCGGCTGCCAGCAGGGACTGAACCACCACAGCTTTACTAAACCACCACAATAAGCCAACTGATTTAGTGTTGGAGCAAATTAGAAGCTCAGGATCCATTATTGGGCAGGAACTTCACATTGAAAGCTAGTGCTGCAGGTAATAATCTTTTAAACTGCTTTAACTAGACTCAAAACAGTGTGTCTATACTTAGTATTCATCCTAACAAGATTCATGTAAGGACTGGGACTTAATTCTAGATTGAGTACCCACCAGTGCCATTGGTAACTTGTGGGACTCTAAGTTATTTAGCTTTCTGTTGTTGTTTCTTCTTCTGTAAATAACAATATTACTGGGCTTCATACAGGTATTGTGTGAGGAAACTCATGAGATACAACAATATGTGTATTGCAGGCAAGCATAGCAGCCTCATGGTAGATTACACTATGCTAGGAATGGCATAAAGGCATTACAAAAAGGCATCTCCTGCTCCCCAAAAGGTTATTGTATAAATTGGCTGCGAAGTTCTTGTGCTATGTTTAGGCTACCTGATTGCAGACATACTGTATGCAAATGTAGCATTTTGTTGGTTGGATATTAGTCTGAAATGAGTAGGTGCATCTTATTGTGACAAATGGTCTTGAAGCCTAAACCAAAGCCCATTGAAGTAATTAGAACAACTCTTCAAAGGATGCAGGGGCTCAGGTCAATCACGACATGATCAATGTGATCAAGTGAAAGCCGTTTATTTAGTAAAACATCGCTCTTT
>JAVSBS010019820.1:96241-116598 GCA_033124195.1 Coracias cyanogaster
AGAGTCCAGCGCAGAGCCACAAAGATGATTAAGGGAGTGGAACATCTCCCTTATGAGGAAAGGCTGAAGGAGCTGGGTCTCTTTAGCTTGGAGGAGAGGAGACTGAGGGGTGACCTCATTGATGTTTATAAATATGCAAAGGGTGAATGTCAGGAGAATGGAACCAGGCTCTTCTCTGTGATGTCCAATGATAGGACAAGGGGTAATGGGAGCAAGCTGGAGCATAGAAGGTTCCACATAAACATAAGGAAAAACTTCTTCACTGTGAGGGTGACAGAGCATGGGAACAAGCTGCCCAGAGAGGTTGTGGAGTCTCTTTCTCTGGAGACATTCAAGACCTGGATGGATGTGTTCCTGTGTGACCTGATCTAGGTGATCCTTCTCTGGCAGGGGGGTTGGACTTGATGATCTTTTGAGGTTCCTTCCAACCCCTAACATTCTGTGATTCTGTGAATTAAAACAGTGAACCCAACCAGCCTGAATACTTGTAAAGGTGTTCAATTGTGTGTGGTTCTTGGGTATCCGACCCAGTTTGTGATCCTACTCATTTTACAAGCTTCTTGCCAAGACCACGATGGCAAGAAGGGAGGCTAAAATAGATAATAAATATGGCCAGGTGCTATTAGCACTGTGGAGTGAAAATATCACCCAAGGCACTTCCTGGCACAGTTTCTCAAACAAAGAGCTCTGCCCTAGATGAAGTGCCACTGACCTTTCGTTCATTAACAAATTAACTGGCAGCAGATCTATTCCTGGGACTGCAGAGTATGTCTGACTCCCACACTTCTGTGTGGAAGCATCAGCTTCATCTTCATCAGCACAGGTCTGATAGGGTGATCCCTAAAGCTCTTCCTTGGGGATTAGCAAGTTCAAGGCCAGTGCATGAAATTTTGGTGAGGAGATCTGTAGGAGATGAAGGTCTTGCACATTCGTTAATTAGCTCTGCAATGAGCAATGTTTGCCAGTTAACTCTATTCCATGTTTCTCTGCAGGCTTGCAGAGGGAAAAATAGTTTATGCTGCTCTATTGTGCTCTCTGTGCTTTCTTCCCCTGGCCAACACTGCCGCTCCCACATTTCTCCAGTGCCTTCTGCAATGCACTGGTCTTCATTTATGCAATCTTATGAGCTTCAAACTTGACAGCCAGAGGAATTATCTCCACTAAATGGTTTCCTCACCAGACCTCACCGCCTTGATTTTTTAGGGGCCTTATTTTTCCTCAGGTCTTGTCCTCCTAAAGGCATAACCTGAGCAGATCTGTCTCTATGTTCTGACGCATAAGAGGCAGCTTCGTGGATTGGAGGACATTGGAAAGGTGACTGCACTACCGTAAAGCTTTCTCCCCACGTCTCACTGCTAGAAACAACCATGTCCAGCCACTTTCCTTCCACCCAAAAACGCTGATGTGGGAATGAAGTTTCTGGCACTAGTACTGAACTGTAAATTGACTTCAGGCAAATCTTCTTGCATTTTTTCTTATCCTTGGTCTGATCTGTTTAGATTGTCAGAGCTTTTTAGGGCAGGGATTTTGTTTGTATTGGACTAAGCATACCAGAGCCATATTAATCTTAACTATCACTGAGCTGTTCAAACCAGGTTTCCCTGGCCATCCGCTTCAGGAACTTTCCTGGACTATGTTACGGTAAGAGCCAAACTCTTACCTTTAAAAGAACTTGAGAATTTAAGACATTCCCACAGTCACCATATTCTGAGGGAAGTACTCCTAGTCCTAGACAGAGCAGCCTTGGGCTGGCTCCTCTTTGTTCTTGGGTTGCCCGTATGGCCCTGCACATCATGTTAAGAATAATTTAAATTATTTTGTTAGTTTATCCTTATTCCCTTCATTCTCTCTTCCTCTTCCTTGCTGGCAGCCCCATTCATCAGCCTCCCACCCTAGTGAAGTGGTTATTGAGACCTCAGGTGAATTTCATATATTGAAGAGCAGAAGCAGCAAATGAAGGAGGAGAGATTAACAGTGTAATAGTGACCACAGGAGGGGTGGAAGTGCTCCATCTGAAGTCTTTTTAGAGGCACCTTGCTGAAGAGTGGATGCTGAGGTTCAGGTTTGAAGCTTCTTGAGTGAGAGCAAGCCCACCACCCACCTTTGGTCATGTTGCCACCATTATCAGCACCATGGTGGTCCGTGCCAGCAGCAGTGGGGTCCCTGTTTCGTGTTGCTGACATGGATATATTTAGTGTTATTTGGTTTCCCTTTGGAAAGATGAGCTTATAAAACACATGATTTTTGGGACATGAGGTCAAGCAAAGGATGATTCATGTCCCGTCTATCAGAGTATCTTCTTGCTTCCCAGGGGCAGCTGCTGTATAATGAGAATTGAATATGGTGTATTTTTGTGTTTGTGAATAGGGAGGGCTGCTTCCAACTAGGAGAGATGGTGCTCAGCTTGTTACCTTACAGTTCATTCTGCATCACTGGCTGTAGATAGTGCTTTGTTGCTTACCCATCCATACAGCTGGTCATACTTGTCCAGGATCGGTGTTTCCACCTGTTCTGTTCATAGATATTTGTATTTGGACTTTGAGGATGAGCTTTCCTTAGAGGTGTGAAAGTTGTCTCTGGATGGTGGAACGTGTGCATCTGGGACACAGCATGGTGTGCCCCTTCACTTGCATCAGGGTTATCTCATTTCCTTCTAGAAAATTACTGTCTGTTGCCTCTGCTTTCTCTCCTTTCTGCTTTTGTTCTTGAATGGCTGTCTCATTATGTCTTTTTTTCCCTTCTCTTCTCTTTATCTTCTCTCTTCTTCCTTGACTAGAGCTGATGTCTGACAAAAGTTGTTTACCTCTCTTCCTGTAACAGTGGAGAGAAGTGGACTTACATGAGTGTTCAGCTTGGGATTAGCATAGCAGGAAAAATATTATTTTAGAGATCTTCTTCCTCCCTACCTATAATGTTTTCCATAGAGTTTTGTTGTTTCGTTTTTTTTTTTCTAAATTACATTTATTTTAGGTTGAGCAATACAGCAGGAGGTTAAACAAAGGGGAACCTCATCTGTGCCTCTTCTGCATCTTGAAATGCATTTGCCTTTGCAGATGGTGGACTGCTGAGAATGTAAAAGGGCTGCAATCAGGAAATCAAGATGCACTGAGGGCATCAAAATTGTGGCCAATTAGCACCATGTGTGCATGCACTCAGTGAGGTCATTAAAGGGACAAATCTATTTTGTTCACCTCTGAGTAATGCTTGGGACATAATCTGCAATTGCTTTAAAAGAGAGAAACTTCCCCAAGTTAGATGCGACCAAATATAATGTCTCCAATGGGAGGAAAAAGTTTGTGTCTACAAACATGCCAGTTGGAATCTGTAGGTTTTCAGCTTCCCCCTTTCCAAATTGCCAAGCTGGCTTTATCGTTGAAATGAACACATGGCTGATTCATAAAACATTCATGCAGGGTTTTTACGCTCTTGGAAAGGAGGGAGCAGGCTGCTTCCAGGGAGGGAATGTGCTTTTGTGTTTCATGTGATCTTCCTGCCTCCACTCAAAAAGAAGCAGAAGGCTGGCGCTGCCTCCACATTCCAGGAGCAGGCAGACAGGAGGAGGACCAAGGTGGAAAGCAAAGGGATGTTTTTTTCCGCCGCGTCTCTCCTGCTGAGCCTATTCTCAGCAAAGCCTCATGGCAAAGGCATGGCAATTGAGACCCAGGCTCAGACTTGCACAAGTAGAGCAGATTCTTAAGTGATGCCCTTATGTCATGCGTAACACAGGAATGAGGAACGCTTCCTTTTTTCTCTCTGTTTGGCTAACAGGGCAGGGACCAGCTCCTGCATTGTTTGAAGGGTGTGGTGGGTCCATGACAAAACTAAACCAACTTACTTGCTGACTGTCACCAAGAAAATATTTAATCTAACCTCATAGTGAGTTTGTTAAAGCAGAAAACGTGTAGGAAACTTTTCTACTCCTTTGCTTTTTTCCCCCTTCATGTTGGTTTTCTGCTGGCCAAATTCCCCCAGCTCGCTATGGGGACAGCTTGGCTTTCCACCAGTCACAGTTATGGCAGGAATGCTGGCAGCAGCAGGTTAGTTTGCTCCTTTTGTAGCAATTGGAGGTTTTATTTGCATTGCTAAATCCCTTCCCTGCAGAAGGGACGTTCGGGTGCCACCACCTTCAGCAGGTCCTGGTGGCTCAGTCTCTCCCCACCATGGAGGCTCATGTTACTGACTCAATGGCACTAGCACAGTGCTGCATCCCTCCTCAGCTCCCTGTGAAGGGTTTACAAATTGCACCTTGCTCCAGGGCTGCAGCCTGGGCTTTTTGAGCTTGTGCCATGGAAGTGTATTCCTGTACACTCTGAAACATATTCCCCAGTGCTTTCCAAGAGGTCTGTGCAGGCTTTGCAGTGCTCAGTAGAGCTTTTGCTGCAGGTAACATAGCCGTTAATGTACCCGTGCTAACATATTTGGTTTCTCTGTGGCATAAGCTGCAGTCACGGCTTTGCAGATGTGCCATGGTAGGTGTTCCTGAAACTCACCCATCTGTGCCTCCTCTTTTTCATATGCTGCCATCATATTCTGTGGTTAGATGCACCACGCAGCTTGATCTCTTCCTCTGTCCCAATGTGCAGTGAAGTGCCATGCATGTGTATTTTGTATGACTCTTCCCACACGTACCTCTGAGGACCAGCACGGCAGCATATTTCAAGAATTTGTACAGAACTACAGACTAGAAAGTCACAAATGAAATAATGACTTTTCTATCATTAGGATCTCATGAATATCATTGTTTCTGTCACAACAAATATAATGTAGACTACAACTACAGTGAATCATACGGGGATCAGTTTCCAGTGAATTATTATTGACTGAGCTTGACTCCAACAAAATTTATTTTCTGTCTTCAGGACATATTGGTGATAGTCAGATACAGGTTGCTGTTTCTTACAGCAGATGTCTAGGAGACAATCAGGGAGATCCATTCTCTTGCTTGTCTGATTTATACCCTGCAGGCATCAGGCCTGATATGGCTTGTGCTGGGATGGACTCCACATTTTTGGATATACAGAGAAGCATGTAACTTCTCACCTGTGGAAGTGGCTTTTGGGCAGAGGTCTCCGTGCCCTCTCTCTAGTGGGTATCAGTACAAAGTGGAGATGAAGACATATCTAGAAACAAGTGGGTTTATTTAATGTGTGAAGCAAACTATTAGAGAAGCTAACTTGAAAAGAGCCAGCAGCTGATAAGCATCTGTGATGGACTTTGCTCATCAGTGACAGGAGCAAAACGGCCCCAATTTACGTGCTGTAACTAATGCAGGAGATCTGGAGACACTGTCTTCTCTCATAGGCATCACCCAGTAGGACTTTTTCCTGGAAAATCTTTTCCCAAAGCTCTGGGCTGGCTGTGCTCATTTGAGTCCTGTGACCATATGTTGCACTGGCTTTTGTCAGGGCACCCAGCTGGGAAGCCTTCCTTTTGTCACAGATTAACTTCTTTTTCCACTCAGGCATCCAAGCAGCTTGAGAGAACACTGCTGCAGGAACCACTCCATAGTCATACCCTCAAGAGCAATTAATCTTTAATGCCTTGGTCACAGAGTTTGTGATGATGGTGAAGCGCAGCCAGGCTCCCACATTTAGCCCTGAGCCCACCACCATTGCCGCCATCATCAGCTGAGCCGAAAGCCCCATGTGGCAGATACAGTTTTGGCACACAATAGCACGGAAATGTGATGGCTTCCAAAAGCATTTAAATCCTTCCTGTCTTCTGTTCAGGTCTGTCAGCCCTGTCTCAGCCCTACCTGAGAATGGAAAGCACTGAAGTAATGGAAGATGTTATGTCTTTCCCACTGTCACAGTGGAGAGCCCTCTCCTTTGGTGGCAAATGAACATCAGGAATAAGATGCTTCATTTCAGCCTGTTACCATTACCCTTTGAAATGCTCCAGTGATTCTTAATCCGTCTTGTAGATCATCTTCATAGCTTCATCCACTTTCAAAACGGCTATTGAGACCAGTTTTGCTGTGTTAGTTACTGAATAAATACCATAAATAATAATGCCCAATTAAAGTAATTCACTAAACAGATGAATAATGGTATGGTGCTTATATACATTTATCTACTTTCTTAGGTGTCTTGAGCACTGTTTATTTTTTTACCAGATTGGAAGTACACCTCAGATTGCCATCACACATTTCAATACATCTTTCAGTTTCATCTAGACCATCTTGGGCCACATTTTGTTTACTGATGGAAAAAAAATAGAAAGAAAAAAAAAAAGAAGAAAAATAATAAAGAGGAAATTTACTTTGTAAGTTTTCCCGGAGAAGGAGCTGCCAAGCTCCTCAGAAAACCTGTCCCCATGAGATTTCCCAACTTTCTTGACCAGGTTCTGTTATCAGTCCTTTTCCACATTTGCACTGAGGTAAGGGGGGCTGAAAAACAGTCCACTGGGAAATCATACAAGAGTGGGTTCATGTGACAGATCTTTCTGTGACTTGTCATGCTGTGAATAGCAGAGCAACAGCCTTTCAGCACTCAACCATGTCACTGCCTGCCTTGCTTTTGATGGAACTGGGGTCAGTGCGTGCTTGTGGAAACAAGGGAAAAGTTAACTAGTGCTTTTTTATCTCAGTAAAAGGTCTGGTTTGTGTTCTTATTCAATGTTTGCATAATATCTGAATTTAATTGCCCTCCTGTGATTGTTGCCCCTGCTCCAATTGCTCTGCGCTGGCATGTAGGATTTGTGTTCAACAGTGCTTTGAAGACCACAGTGGAAACAGGCTTCTGTTACCCTAGGCATTGTACAAAGGTACAGGGCAACTCAGCCTCATAGCAGGGGAACCAGAAGGGAAAGGGTTGTCCAGCTGACGTGTGAGGTAGTGGTGTTGCTAGAAATAGCAGCCCATGCCCTTGACTCACAAATCAGTGGTTATCTCCTGTTAAGTGCCTTTGAGTCATGTGCTGTGCCTACAGCAGGTTGCTCTGAGTGCAAGACCAGGGCCAGACTAGCTGTTTACAAGATTTTCCTGTGGGATCTGTCACTCTGCAGTATTGAGGGGGACTGAGCATAAGGTGCTAAGCTGTCCTCTAGGTGCCACTAAGCTGCAGAGAAGACAACCCATGGGCTCAGGCTGGGACTCCTCCAAGTCTCTCCATAACAGCAGAGATATTTTATTGGAAATATCACTTGGAAAAGTATATTCCCTCTCCCTACCCAGCTGTATCAAAGACTGTAAAGACATAAGCAATGAAAATGTGATGACACAGGGACCTTTCCTTAGTTCAGTTCTTTCATCCTTGAGTCGCCTGCCCCTGTTGAGACCATTCCTGTTGGCTGGGCTTGAATTTGGATTTGAAGTAGCTGCATCATATGGCTCATGCCAGCTACAGCTGTTCTGCCCCAGGGGACAAAGCCCAAGTCTGGACACCTCCCTGTGACTGAATTTCCTTGGCTGGCAAGTCCCTTGGCTCTTAGCTGACATTTTGGGAACCAACAGGTGGGAAAAATTTGGGGTTTTGAGAAGAGTGGATTCAACATGGGCTTGAAACTCAATGGGATATAACAATATAGCTATGAGATCTTCTCAGGCATACAACCGCATCCTAGCTCTTCTCATGCCTTCCAGAGCATAGAAACCACTTTTATGTCTGAGTAGGATCTGATCGGGCAAAAAACTTCACATAACCATGAGGTTACCTCTCTCAATAGGCAGCTGCTCACAGCTGTTCCCCACTGTGGATACATACAGTTTTGTTTTTATGATGCAGGGGGAAAGCTTGGGCTTTCAAACCCTAACAAGCTACTTGCTTCACCTTCTTTGTCTCTTCACACAGCCGACCTCTGCATCCAGCCGTGAAGGGATTTGCTGGTTTAAGAGTACTGTTGAGCAAAGTACCAGCAGGTGATATCCCAACCTCTCCTGCTGCTCTGTAATTAGCAGTCCCAAACATGGAGCAGTGTCTGACCCTTTGACATTTTTTGCTAAGGCTTTTATTAATTTGACACTAGTTTTCATAGCAACTCACCAGGGAGCTGTAACAAACATTCAGCAGTACCTGACAGAAAATGGTGGGTTTATCTGCTCAAAAGGTTACACTGAGCGTCAGAGGCCAACTGCAGTTTGAATCCTGGGGACTGCTCCAACCATTTGATGGAAAAAACATGGAGAATTAAAGTGGGAATATTACAATTTAAAAGCAGGATTTGTGTCACCTTGAGCTACCAAGCTCTGTTATTGTGGTCTATCAAAATACTACTCTCTGGGGAACAGGCAGGTAGGAGACTTTTGATGTCCCTAGTGTCACTGTTCCTGAGGGGACACTGCCTTGGCACTGGTAAACTAACTTAAAATGAAGGGTTTTTTCATTTGTTAGGTGATGGAGAACTATTTCATCTTCTGAAGTGAGCATTTCCATTGTTTTCACAAAAAACTCTCCTTATTGCTCTTGTGATCCCTTTACTCCTACTCTGCCCACTTTTAGTGTGAGCACACTCTTGCATAATAATGTTTGGACACCTAAAATTGTCTTTTTCTTTGGCCGGGCCCTGTGATGACGACCCCAGGATATGCAAGTTTTTTTTTTTTCTTTTTTGTTTTGAGTTTGGTTTTTTTTTGTTGTGGTTTTTTTTTTTTTTAGTGGACTTATCCTTTTAGTTTTATGTGGGTTTTTATTTTCTTGGGGTCCTTTAATGAAATTTGATGGCAGTGTTCACCCAGCGCATGCTCTGTCTGGAGGGGGAATATCCTTTCATCCTTTCCTTGACAAACTTGAAATGCTCTTCTGGAAGAAGATACTTCTTCCTTCACAGGGAGTGTCTTGACATTACCTCAAATTCCAGTCATGATCTGGTTGCTGTAATCAAGGATGTAGTTTTCTTCATATTGATCCTTCACTCTTCAGTAATTTACAGCCTATTCTGTCTTTTCTCTTGTTGTTGCCCAGTTTACAAACACCTCCTTCATCTGTCTTTCCTTCAGCATGGAAGGTTGTGTTATTCAACATGAAAGTATCGCTCAGTGCTACCTAGTGGATCAGCGTTGTACAATATGAGCCTCTGTCCAATGCTGGATACTGTATGACATTAACCAGTTTGTTTCACACATCTTTTGCAAGGCTCATTTCTTCCACCCACCTGCTGAAGGTGGCTTTCAGGTAACCATTGTACTATGCACATTTTCACCTGTTCTTGGCTTACACATTGGTTCTTCTCCCTAGGAATTTCTCCTCCAGCAAAAATTAAAACCTCTATTTATTTTTGTCTCAGGCCATTGCTCTGTGATGTTTATCCTTTGAGTCTTGAGTAAAACCTTGATGGTTTCTGAAAAGCTTTGGATGCACTGGACAGTTAGGTGACATGCCGTGTCAGTGGTCAGTGTCTGTTTAAGAAGCACTGTAGTGAATGCCACATTCCCCCTATGCTGATTTGATGGCTGTGGCCCCAAATCTGTACATCCTGTATTTTTACTATTGTTGGACAGATAAATCTTCTGTTTAAAATCTCTTGAACACTCATTAGTTTCTGTCTCAGTTCCACATAAGATCTCAGTGAAGCTTTCATAAAATGACTTGCATTTGAGACAGGAATTCCTTTCTCTCTCACACCCTATGGAGACATTTTTAATGTGTGTGTTATTATTTTTATATATTTATTATTATTATTATTTATGTGTGCCTGTTAACTGCAGGTGGTCCTACAATGGTCTTCAGTTCTTCAGCTAACACATACCACTAATTCTGGTGGGTAGGTAAACAGGCTGATGCTGCTGTTTGTCCCTGGTTGCTTCCATTTGTAGTGAGGTGTAATTTGAAGGACTGCACCTTGTATTTCTCTGCAAAGCAAAATCATTCCTAGGTGTAGGCAAGTTTAGGATGAAGGAAAGGACAAAGAATATCCAGACACCATAAAACAGCAATCTGAGTCCAAAGCATATGCTGATGCAGTTTCACAGCTGCCAGCAGAGAGGGGTAGCCAGCCATGTAGACAACAGCTGCATTGCCAAGGAACAAAATTACAGAGCCAGATGTTCCTCTTGGAAGTACATTACTCTGAACTTGGCAGATGAGTGCAGTAGCTGCCAAGTATGTCTCTTATTTGGTCATAGGTAATGATCCCTCTATCAGGGAATGCAGAGGAAAAAGACCACACAGAATATCCTCATCAAAATGTTATATTTGAAACATTAACTTGGACCAAAAAGATTTGGGAGCTCCATGGCAACCTTCTCATTTTGTTTGAAGGATGATGTTGTTTACTACCAGGCATGAAGTGAGAAACTTACAGTAACAGAAGCCAAGTGCTTTTAAGGTACTTGTTATTGAAAGGTGACTAAAAAGCTGATAAATTTTTTTATAGCAGCCACAGTTGTTTGTGGGTGCTGTTGTAGTTCTCAGCTAAGACTGCAAGTAAGAAGGAGGACTTCTGGTTCTTTCTCTAAAGTAAATATCAGGCGTTCGGGTTTCTGAGGACATGTTTATGCTGTAGCCATGTCTGCGATGCAAAGTGGTAGAGACAGACCCAATCTAGCTTTAAACTAGCCAGCTGGGTGTGAGTAGATATTAGCAGAGCACTTCCTCAACTCACTGCTTGGGCATCTATCTTCACTGGAAAATTTTGAAGCCTGATGTTGCCTGTATTGCTGTCTAGAGCTAACATTGCTAGGGTCCACGGTACTCTGCAATGGCAGCGTGAAGACACATAGGCCCAGATTCATGCCAAATAGTGCCTGAGTTGGGGGTCTGCCTGTGGTGTTGCCAACACAGAATGACTGATACCTCCTTAGGGAGATCCACCCCTTCAAATACCCCAGTATTTGTAAGTACTTATCTGCTGAGAGCTTAGATGATTGAATCTTTGGAATCAGGTAATATTAGCATCTCTGAGATAACTGGAGAGATAATCCATGTCTTGTCTCTTCAGTCATTTTTCTTAAACTTTCTGAATTTGTTTCTTCTCTCCTTGGGGCTCTCAAGTTACAAACTTAATTCTTCCCTTAAGTACCTTCTATTTAAAAACCAAAGAAACTAACAATACCCCAAATCCCTCTGCCAAATAAATCTCTTAGTAAGAAACTTACCCCTAATAATTACTTTGGCCCAATGCTTCCTATGCATAATATTACCCTAACTCCTGCACCATCAACAAATTTAAGATCCGATATCTCAGGGATTGCAACAGGGCTCAGAAAAGCAACAGGTCATAAATAAAACTTGCAGATCATACTGAAGGATTTCTTTGTGTCTGGTCACATCTGCTTCATAGCCCCCACCACTGATCTGCAGCTGAGGGAGGGAAAAGGTCAGGTTAAAAATGGCGGGTTTGGAGTGAGAACACACTGCACTGCTTACACATTTTCCAGGGACTTAGAGACATAAGTTTCTCTCCCCATCTAGTGGTCATTAAGAGACTTTTAATAGAGTAGTAGCCTAAACCACAGTGCTTAACAACCTTCCTTGAGTGACGCATTTTGCATTTTTTCCATGACAGCACAGAGAAGAGATTGTTGCTCACTTTGTTGTAGATTATCTAGCTGAGGTGAAAGCAGAAAGCAGGATTTCTGGAGGATTTCCTTTGTTTCCAATACACTCTTAATCAAAATATGATGAGGGTAAGAAGCTGAACTGATGGTAGGAAATGATTGTAAGAAACGATTGGGCAGTGACCGCTAATTTTTCTTTCCTCTGTAATCCTCCTTGTGTGGGTTTTGCGGTGAGTGAGAGAAAGTTTGAAATGTGGCAGGAACAGAAACATCTTCATTGCTTGACAGCTTGTTTGGCCTGGCTGTAGTTAATTCTTTCTGCAAACATGAGATTGGGCGAGGGAAGAAGAACGTGAAATGAAAATGAATATGGATGTTAAGCAAAGCCGATACTGATGTGTCTAAATTTGAATAAGGGAGCCAGGAGAGTAAGTAGTGAAAGTAAATGGAATTGTCTGAATTCTTCCCATTCCAGAGCCCTAAGGTGTTATCAGTAATGTGGGAAAAACATATATGAAGCAAAAATGTGGTCATAATATTAATACAAGGCATTCCACTAGGTTCCCTGAAATTACTCACCCAAACACAGCCTGCAGGACTTGTAAATGGGGAGCTGTCCTTTTTTTTGGAAAACAGTGCTTTTTTTTTTTTTGCTACTCTTTTAACACTGGGTCAAGAAACATAGTAAAGAAAGCAGCCCCAGTAGTACCTGCACTGACTGGGTTACCCATGGATGGCTCTTTGCCTCAGAGCTAGAGGATCTCTCGTCATGTTTTCCAGCACTTCATTGTAGTTTTGTTATTCTGTAACTGTGAAATAAAAATAGTGAGATTTTTCTTTCTGTGAATAAAACTTAGAAAATGAAAGCTGGAAAGTATAATTAAAGACTGCAACTGCATCAAAAGTGCTGTCTGTCCTATTTGCAGGACAGCTTGGGTGTCCCTCCCTCCAGCTAGACATGCTCAGGGAAAGCCTTGTGGCTGAGTCCTCCTGTCATGCATGTGGAGGCAGGTCCGGGGCAGGGGTCCCAGCTCATCCTGCTGTTGATGCCCACAGCAGACAAACTTCCCAGAGGACCTTTATAGAGAATCCCTGGAGTTTAAGGCTGCACTGAACTTTTTGTCCCTTACCCCTGGATACAGACCCAGGTGCCCTGTGGGGACACTGGGCAGAGGAGGGACTCATAGGCTGCTTGCTTATGGTGCTGGGCCATCATCTCACCTGAGATACCTCTTTCAGCCCTTGCTTATGAGCCTTACACTAATAAAACCTCCTGCACACTAATAAAACCTTTTAACTGAGATTTGAACTGCTCTGAGCTCTAGCAAATTGGGACAAAATTCCCTGGAGAGGATACAGACGTTTCCCGTCTTAGAAGAGGAGTCCCCATTGCTGTGGAATTCCCATGGACTGCCTCGTCTATCTGACTGAGGGTTTTTTAATTTGTAAAATAGGAAGGGAGTCTGAAAGCCTCTTGGCATCATGGGAAGGGATAAAATTGTCTTGTGACTCAGGTGAGGAGAAGAAAAAAGTCTTGCAGAGGGTTTCCACATGTGACACCACCTTTCTGGAAGGTATGGTGGGATGAGTTTGGGATGGAAGAAGTAGAAGTTAAATTTCTTCCTTATCTCAGACATAGTTGTTATATTCCCCACTTGACTCTACAGAGACCTTTCATGCTGTGCCTTACAGTGGTATAATAAAACAGGTGGGGAGAAATGTGCGTCTTCCCTCCAGCTCTTTTATCAATACCTCTGTACAACAGTAAATAACAGGAAAATGGAGCTCACTTGTCAATGTTACCAGCTGCTGTTGCTTTCTTTAAACATACAGTCATATATTTATTCCAGACTTTTCTGAAATAAATAACAGCATAGGACAAGGCTGTGGACATATTGTCTTACCTAAAAACATCTTAGTGACAGCCAGTATTAGGTATCTTGTGTTTTTTAATTTATATTTTCAGTAGTTGTTTCCTTTTCAGAGGGTGTCAGAGAAGACAGCCAAAGGCAGACTAGGTCACTAATTAATCTCAACTTAGGTTAGGTTGACAGCTAACCCTAACTCACACCTTGACATGTGGAAGGTATATTTTTGGGGGGTACATAGCTGATGACTCATCATAGGTCCAGCATAGCTCTATAAGCATTCCCTACCTCATCATCATCATTTTTCCTGCCCCCTGGCCCAGTCATAGCTGGTTCTGGTTTGTCTGTGGCCTCTGCTTGACCAAGATATCACACTCACATCCTGTCCTCCTTGGTGGGTATAACCTTCTTAACTGAGGCTGCCTACATGTTCGTGAAGCTTTACTTTCCATCATTAACGTGATTAATGGAAATGTTGAGTATGGTTGAGCAGGACAGACCACTTCAGGAGCCCAATGGCAACATGTGCTGTCAGTCTGAGGACAATATGTTGGGACATGGTTTTCAGGTGCTCCTGAAAACCATGCTTTCCTACTTTCTCATGACTGAAATCAAGACCTCCAACATCTACCACCTCCTCCTTTCCCAGTCATCCTGTCAAAGGGGGAAATGAGTTTTCGTTTGGTACAATATGTTCTTGATGCATCCATTCTGGCTTTTTAAAATCACTTTATTGTTCTCCTGGTGTTTATAAACAGATTGTTTAATAATTTGTGCAAGTCTTTTTCCAGACTGACAGTTTTATGGTTCCCCAGATTCTAATTTTCCACCTTTAGAAGGGAGAAGTATTCTGTTTACCCTCTTGATATGCAATGCAAGTGATTTCATGCAAAGAAGCAGCAAAATGATATTGCATTATAACAACTATTCTGAGTCATCCTGAGGATTAAGCAGAAACAACAGCAGCAAAAGGACCTGAACTTTCAGAGCGATAACAAAGTAGCAGGGAGAGGCTGTGCAGGTAGTGTTGTCCCACCTTTGCAGAGCATAGCTCAGTTAGGAGGGGCTACAGAGAGAAAAACAGCTGTCAGACAAGAATGGTGTGCGCTAGAGTGTCACTGGTATCCAAACATTTAGGTATTTGGCTCCTGGTAGTTTGATATTTTGCAAGAGCAATGTTGACTTGAAGCACGGCTGTTCATCCCCCAGTGTGGAAAAGCCAAACTTTCCTTTTCCAGCACACACTGATGGCCTGGAAGAACTGAAAGGCCAGTGTATGATATCTAGCTTCAATCATATTCACATTAATCCCTGCTGTTCAAAAAAAGAAAAGATCCCTGCAGTTTAATAAAAAATGAATTAACTTCCCAAACAGCTTACTTTTTAAAAACTTGCTTTTTCTCTGGCATTGCTTTACTGACCTATTTTGGTGGATTAGGCACTGAGACATGATGCTTATATAAACTTTCTCAATAAGCTATGTTAGGCACAAACATCTCTTACAAAAGCTATTCTGTCCTTGCTGCTGATAACTGTATCCTTTTTATTATTCAGAATATAAGCACACAAGGCAAAATAATAGAGAATCCAGGAGACATCCATATAGTTAATAATGATAATTTTCCCTTTGTCTTCGCATTTAAGAAAGAAAATGTTTAAATCCAAGTGTACCATTCCTAGCTTGGATCTGTGTTTACAGTGTTTGTTTCTCACATCTTAGAAAATGAAATTTTGGGGAAATCCTATCATTCTGGCGACAACGAATTTCAGTTTGTAACACCTTTGATGTCTATTGTTACATTAAATAGTTGTCCATTTAACACTGAGCAGGAGTTGTGATGGTATTGCTTTTCTTGAGTTTCTCTCTTTACAGTGTAGGACTGTAGCTCACGTGTAGCCCCTTGCTATGAAATGTAGGTCCTGTGCCTGGGCATGCAAGTTGATAAGCTAAAGGAAACAAAGAGATGACTGAATTCTTGAAGGCGGGGGCATATTTATGTGTTTGCAGGATCAACCCTTTAATTTGTTTTAACGTAAAAACACTAGCATTGTTAACTAGTACACATTGCAGTATGTCAGGCCACTGCCTACACAGTGAAGAAAGCCATTGGAAAGACATCGCTTTTTCTAATTATCAGTTTTATCTATATAGAGACAACCACAGAATAATCTTTTACCTCATAGTAAAACCTGGATTCCCTTTTTCTTACTTACCATAGCAAACAGAAGGGAGCTACCTGCTTTCATACTAATTCTTTGAAGAATATAACATTATTATTTGCTATTCCATGTTGGGTTGCAGCATAGTTTTGTGTGACAGACTATTTTTTTGCATAGCCCCTAGAGAGGCTGGACATGGTGTGTGGCTGTCATGTCCTTACTGTTGCTTGTAAATCTGCCCTCCTATGTCATGCATGGAAGAATATTTTGCGCCACGTCCCCTCCTGGTTTAAAGTGGTCTTGTGAGATGAGGTGGTGCTGAAGTTTGTGGATGTGGGGGGTTTACATGTGTTGAAGACCTGTCTCTCTCCTCACCCATCTGCCTCCAAAGCATTGAGCACTTCCACCACAATGATGGCTAACTCCTGTCCCCTCTCCCCTTGGCCACCCTTCCTGTGTCCTTCTCTTCCCCAGTCTTTGGCACCTCTTGCTCTGGGCTGCCCAGCACTAACTGCACCACACCAGTCCACTTCGGGCTGCCTCTGCTTTACACGTAATATGGTATAAGCAGACATCAGCCTCTCCATGCAGAGGTCCTCTCCTGAGAGCTGCCAGCAGAAGCATTTAGGAGCTTGTTGGGCCAGTTTGCCTGTGTACATCGTTGGAGTTGTTGAACTGACCATAAAGAATGTAAACCTACACTGAGGTATGGTCAAGGTTGCTGAATCAAACCCCTCTTTTGTGCCATTGCCTTTTTTCCTTCACAACACAAGTTTTAAGTAACCTTTGCTGATGACAAGTAGCTTTCTTTTCCCACTGCCTTTCTGCAGTGCTTTTCAATGCTACAGACAAAAACATTTATAAGTAATTAATTTTCTCAATACTAAAGCAGCTGCATCATGTCCCAAAGTCAAATGTCCCAGTTATTTAAAACAGATCTCTTTTTCATTCCTTCAGTATTTTGTCAGGAGACATTAAGTCAGCAGGAACAATGTGATGGTCATGAAGCCCAGTTGCCAAATATTTCCCTTACAGAGAGCTCTCTGTCAAGTGTCTGCAGATATAATGAAAGGGAACTGCAGCCAAGTTCATATCATATTGGAGAAAATATAAGGGAGGTTCACAGGAGAGTCTGCAGCTCATTTGTGTAGGTATACTCCTTTTCTCTTTTAAAAAGTGCTTAAAAGTGGAAGATTTGACTGTAGGGTCACTGGAAGCATTGAGAAAGGAAAGTCCTTTGGAAAAATCTATTAGCATATTGGAGTGCAATAAATGGTTGGAAAATGTACAAACCTTGGTTCTTGGGCAGGTGAACTAAGGGTAAAACCAGAAAAACGAATCCTCTGCTTTAAGTGGGAGTAGAGTTACTGGATTCAGTACTTTTACATCCTGTTGCTCCCTGGTAATGGAGAAGTGGTGTAGGTCCCCACGGGTAGGAAGGACTGCGATCACAGCAAGGCCAATTTCAGCTTTAACAAACCATAGCTGTGAACACTTCTCAAAACACATACACAGTAACTATTTTCTTTCTTTTGTGGCTGGTAAAATGGCTCTGACTGAGCAAGCAATATCTTGTATCGTAAGAGTATATCTAATCAAAAGCGAGGTAAACGTGGGCAATAACAGCAATGTTGTCGTGGTGGCACTGACATGACTGGGAATTTAGGAATACTCTGGAGGTGTTGAACGGCCTTGGGTGCAGAGAATCCTCTGTTTTGGTACCTTACCTCATGGATTTAATGGTGCAACACTTCTAAAAGGACTCAGGAAATCATCTGTCTCTGATGAAACAGCAAGTAAATAACAGGAGTCAGCCATGGAGTGTTACTTGAAGATGATGAATTGACACCGACCACCCAGAAAGAGCAGAGACAGCAAATTTTGCTTTACGAAGAGGGTGTTGAAAAAGCTGGAATATGTGTAAACTTTCCTACATGGGAGAGGACCTCTGCCCAAATCCTAAATCAATGAAAGGGATAGCAGGAAAAGTAGATTTTTTTTTTTTTTCTCTTGGTTAATTGGTTGGTTTGCCCTATCTCATGGAGATATTTTTTCAAATAAAGCATAGTAAGGGAATGTTGGTAGTTGAGCAGCCAGGCCATCCAGACTGGAGAGTTGCTAGCCCTCTGAATGTGGCTCAAGAAGGCACATATGGTTGTTGTGCTGACTCAGCCATCATCTTTTTATGCTGCTATCAGTTGCCTGATCACACAGGCCAAGGCTGTACTCAACAACATCCCCTTGGAAGTCTTCTTTCAAACAATCCTGCCATAGATTCCTGTGGGCACAGCTTCTCCACTGCCCACTGTGGCACCGGCATCGCCTGTTGGACACAGTGGACAGAGATGGCTCCCTCAGTGGCCCTTCACATGGAAGGACACCGAGAGATCGCAAAAACATGCAACGAGCCCCAGCAGAAGCCACACCCAACAGGAAGCTCCTCTGACTGATCAGCTCCTGGTTAATATAATCCTGGCCTTGCCCACCA
Organism: Coracias cyanogaster; assembly: GCA_033124195.1. Classification (NCBI taxonomy): domain Eukaryota; kingdom Metazoa; phylum Chordata; class Aves; order Coraciiformes; family Coraciidae; genus Coracias; species Coracias cyanogaster. Next base: position 114,192 of record JAVSBS010019820.1, read on the forward strand.
CCCCAACCACAGCCACCTGGGTGAAGGCAGAGCCACAGAGACACAGGTGGGCCAGGTTCTGCTTCTGGAACATGAAGCCAACAGAAACAACGAAACATTCTGCTAGGTTTTGACTCATCCACAGATCAACTCCAACCTTGGCCCACAACTCAGGCCCCAGCACTTCAGTGGTATAGAACTGACAATCCACTAAAGAAATGGAAGGGACTTTGGCTTTGTGGAGGCATAGAAGCGCACAGTCCCACAATAACATACAAAGCACATGAAAGCTGAAGCCTTCTCCTTTGCCAGGGCGCAGAAATCCATTAGATACCTCCTGAAGGCAAGGCAGCAAGCTGTTTGCTGGGATTAAAGCTTTGCTTCATTTTTGCTCCCTTGGAAAGTGTTGATAATCGCTGTGAAGACCAAGGGGGAATGCTGGAGAGGAAAAAATTTAAAAGGAAATTCCAGGATAGAGTCAAACGCTAAAGGGTGGTGTTCAAGCCAGAATGTATTTTAAAAGGGGAAATGGATAATAAGTATCTAAGAAAATAAATAAGTATTGACTGGAAGACTTGAGGAGGAGGTATAAACTGATCCAGGGTGTCATTTCTTGGCTTTGTGTTGCTCCTGTGAAACCCGCTCAAATTTTATAAATGTCAAAAACAGGTCAAAAGAAGATCGTCTATGTTATTTGTACAGATCTTTGCTCATGGTGGTTGCTGTTCACAGCTAAGGCTCCTGAGTGGTTTAGTAATACAACTAATGAAGACTAATAATGCAGGTAAATTGTTTTGCATCTGATGTAGAGGACTATTTTTAAAACAGTAATGATGTAACTGGGAAATCTGTGCTCATTATAAAGTTCCAGATAGTTTTAAAGTTTAGTCTCATTTTCTGAGAAAAAAAACCCCCAACCTCCAATGCAGCATCTTCAAAATATCTGTATTTAAACTGTGCTTGCTTTGTCACTTATGATGAGCAAGGTATGTAGTTTCCTCTGTGATTTATGTGATTTACAGTTTTATACTATGCACGAGGAATAGCAAAATGAGAATGAAGTCAGGAAGAGGCAAGCTTGTGTGCTGTGCAGGGATGGGGTCCAGATTTGGCTAATTACTTTACACCGAAGGGAATGACCACTTCAGCAGTGAAATCATTGCCTTGCATGTTATTTGGCAAATCTCCTAACAACCAGTTCTTACAAGTGAACTGAACTCTTGACACCGCCTGTCCACCAATGACTGCACAGTGGGATTTTCCCTCTCAGTCCCTTTTTTCTACATGCACATCATGTTCTTGGCTGTTGCTCGGGGTCTTGGTAAGATTCAGGCTGAACTTCCTTTCAGCTTACTGAGTTTGGATAGATAGTTCCCCTGGGAAGTGGGGAGTAGGCAAGCAGAAAAGATGAGACTGCAGAGCAACACACCCTCATCTTCCCTCCTTCAGGCTTTTTTCAGGGATTTGGTATGGGGATAGGGAGCACTCCCACATTGCCTTTCAAGAACAGGGGGTTTTCAGCACTTTTCATATACAGATTCCTGTGGGGGGTTTTGTGAAGGTGCATTTAAATGCTCTGATGTTAGCCTTATTCTCTTTCTACCATTTGTGAACCCTTAAAAAATTAATCTGCAGGCCCTGGCCAGCAAACTGAAAGCCACCAGCCGGAGTACATCCTATACCATGTTGCCTGAAGCAGCCAACATAGTGTCTGCAAGCTTGGCATGTCTTTCCCATCTCTGACCACCTTGCAGTGGTACAGCAAATAAATGAACTATCACCTACACCTAGATTGTGTTCTTGGCCTCTCACTGGGTAGGAAAATTGTGGGCAGAGCAGGGTTTTGTTTAGGTTGGGGTTTTTGGAGCGTATGCATGTGAGGTCTTTATGGAAAGCTCTTCTCTGGCAGCCAAGAGCATGTGTGCGCAATACACATCCAGGAAAGGACTTGCAGCAGATTTCCTGATGCTCTTTTTCATAGACCCCAAACACTCTAGCCACTGAAAGAAGAGTTTGGTGGGAACTCTGCTTTGTAAAGTTCCTGGATGCCTTTTTGCCTTTCTGATGTTAGTTTACAGGAAAGCTTGTCATGGCTCTTTGTAGTATTAGGAAGTTGTGCTGATTAATATGAGTTACCTGTGTGTTTTAGTTTACTTTCCATCCCCAGCTGAAAAATGGAACAATTTATTGCAAGACGACTAGTAAATTCCTATAATGTAGCAGAACAGCAACCAGTGGGTCACAGAGCTTCTAAAGCCAAAGTTGTGATGATCAGAAGGTAAAACCTCAGGTGGAATAACAAGAAAAATTTCCTGATGCTGTGCTGTATCAGGCCTTTGAACAATCCATGCAAAGAGTGTCAAAAGTCCAGTAAAAAGTGTTATTTGATCCTGTGTTTTCTTTCCTTGGTCCTTGTGGTTATCATCAA
>JAVSBS010019821.1:0-11762 GCA_033124195.1 Coracias cyanogaster
AGTTTTACTTTCCAGTGAAGACCGACCTGTGCCCAGAGCACGGTGCTCAGGCGGTCACCCGAACACCTTGTGCTCTTTAAGGGCAGCCAAACTCGGTGCCCTAACGCTGCAGCTCGGCAGCGGGACTAGTCTGGCCACTGCGAATGACCCCGTTAGATGCGGGCTCAGCTGCTCAGCGCTCGGCTGAGCTTCCCCCGCTCTCGATGTTGAAGGCGCGGATTTAGGGACTCGGGGCCAAAAATCCTCCGGACCCAGGTAAATCCGCCTATTACCTTGCTCCCCTCCCCGGCTCCGGGTCCCCGCGCTGTCCGGGGCGCGGCCGCCGGTGCTGTCGGAGCGCCGCCGGCATCGGCAGCCGAGCCGGGAGCGAAGCCGCCTGCGAGAGGCACCGGGGGGGCCGCGGGCTGGGGGGGGGCTGGGAAAAACGTGTCCCCCCCGCCCCCGGCGTGACGTCAGCGCGGCTCCGCGCGGGGCAGCCGGCAAAAGCGGCGCCTCGCGCCGCGCCCCGCGCAGAGCCGCCCGCGCTCCTGCCGCGGCGCCGCCGCCGCTCACTCGGCCCCCGCCCGGCCCAACTTCCCGCTGCGGCGCGGCCGGGACGGGACGCACCGGACGGACGGACGGACGGACGGACGGACGGGACGGGACGGCACGGCACGGCACGGCACGGCAGCGCCTCCTCCTCGCTGGGCTCCTCCTGAGGCGGGAGGCGGGCGATGCCTCTCGCCGCCGGGCGCCTGGCTCCCGGGGCGCGGCGGCGGCGGTACTCGGCGGCGGCGGCCCCTGCTGCCCCCTCGGGCGCGTCCAGAGCAGGTACGAGCCGAGGAACGCGGGGGCGGCGCGGGGAGCGCGGTTCGGAGGCGCCCCAGCTGCCAGGAGGGCGGCAGGGAGGGTTTGCGGTCATTTATTCAGGTCCCCCCCGACTCCTCGCACAGTTTAAGACGCTGTCAGGGAACGGGAGCCCGGAGCGGGGCTGCCCCAGGCCGGGAGCGCCGCGGCCGGGGCCGCTCTGATGGCCGGTCGCCGAGGGGGATGGGGCGGGGAGGGCGGCGTTGGGTCCGGGTTCCGGAGGGTTTCCCGATGGGGCTTCCCCCACAGCAGCTCCGCAGGCGCTTTCCGAGGGGAAAAGGGGGAGGGATTTCGGAGGAGTTTTGCAGGTCTGCCGCCTTGCCGCCCCCCTCCTTCCTAACCTTGCAGCCGCTTTGCCCTCCCCTTGCAGCCTCAGCTCTGGCAGTTTTCACTGGGGATTTCCTCTCTCTCTCCTTACCTGTCTCAAAAGGTTTGACTGTAGCTACCGAAGCGGGGATCGACGGCGCATAAAGATGCTGAAGGGTGTTTGGTTGCTCAGTTTGTTAACAGTGGCTGGGATCTCACAGACAGAGAGTCGCAAACCTGCCAAAGACATTTGCAGCAAGAGCCGCTGCCCTTGTGAGGAGAAGGAGAACGTGCTGAACATTAATTGTGAAAACAAAGGATTTACAACGGTCAGCCTCCTCCTGCCGCCACCATCGAAGATCTACCAGCTGTTTCTCAACGGAAATGCGCTGACCCGCCTTTTCCCCAATGAGTTCGTCAACTACTCCAACGCTGTGACCCTCCACTTGGGCAACAACGACATGCAGGAGATCCGTACAGGGGCCTTTAGTGGCCTCCGCACCCTCAAGAGGCTGCATCTCAATAACAACAAGCTGGAAGTGCTGAAGGAGGACACGTTCCTGGGCTTGGAGAGTCTGGAGTACCTGCAGGCTGATTACAATTACATCAGTGCCATTGAGGCAGGGGCTTTCAGCAAGCTGAACAAGCTCAAGGTGCTGATTCTCAATGACAACCTCCTGCTGTCCCTGCCCAGCAATGTCTTCCGCTTCGTGCTCCTCACTCACCTGGACCTGCGGGGGAACCGGCTGAAGATGATGCCTTTTGCTGGTGTGCTGGAGCATATTGGAGGCATCATGGAAATCCAGCTGGAGGAAAACCCTTGGAACTGCACCTGCGACTTGCTGCCACTCAAGGCCTGGCTAGATACCATCACCGTGTTCGTGGGTGAGATAGTCTGTGAAACCCCCTTCCGGCTTCATGGGAAAGATGTGACCCAGCTCACCAGGCAAGACCTTTGCCCTAGGAAGAGCTCCAGTGATTCAAACCAGAGGGAAAAACACCCTGTCCTCTCAGACCCACACATCTCAAGGCTATCACCCACAGCCAACTCTGCCATCAATCCCACCAGAGCCCCAAAAGCCAGCCGGCCACCCAAAACTAGGAACCGCCCCACACCCCGTGTCACTGTGTCGAAAGACAGACAAATATTTGGACCTATTATGGTTTACCAGACAAAGTCTCCTGTGCCCATCACATGCCCAGCTGGCTGCATCTGTACGTTGCAGAACTCAGACAACGGCTTAAATGTGAACTGCCAAGAGAAAAAGATAAGTAACATCTCTGATCTCCACCCTAGGCCAACCAGTCCAAAGAAACTTTACCTTACCAGTAACTATCTGCAAGTCATTTATAGAACCGATCTCACAGAGTACAGCTCTCTGGATTTGTTACATCTAGGAAATAATAGAATTGCCGTGATACAAGAAGGTGCCTTTACAAACCTCACAAGTTTACGTAGACTTTATCTTAATGGCAACTACCTTGAGATTCTGTACCCATCTATGTTCGACGGGCTGCACAGCCTGCAGTATCTCTACTTAGAGTACAATGTTATTAAGGAGATCCTGCCACGTACCTTTGATGCTCTAAGTAATCTTCACCTGTTATTTCTCAATAATAATCTACTCAGATCCTTGCCAGACAATGTCTTTGGTGGCACTTCCCTCACCAGACTCAACCTTAGAAACAACCATTTCTCACACCTGCCTGTGAGAGGAGTCTTGGACCAGCTCTCAGCTCTGATTCAGATAGACCTCCAGGAGAACCCTTGGGACTGCACATGTGACATCCTGGGGCTGAGGAACTGGATAGAGCAAGTCACTGACCAGAACAACCAGCAGTCCAATCCCGCTGTAGTTATTAACGAAGTCATATGCGAATCTCCCACCAAGCACTCTGGAGAGCATCTGAAATTCCTGAGCAAAGAAGCCATCTGCCCAGAGAACCCCAGTTTGTCAGATTCTTCGCTCCTCTCCATGAACCAGAACACAGATACACCCCATCTCCATGGTGTCTCACCCAGCTCCTACCCAGAAATACACACTGAAGTTCCACTGTCTGTCTTAATTTTAGGCTTGCTGGTTGTGTTTATTTTGTCAGTGTGTTTTGGTGCAGGCCTGTTTGTCTTTGTCCTTAAGCGCCGTAAGGGGGTGCAAAGCATGCCCAGCAGTGCAAACAACTTAGATATAAGTTCATTTCAGCTCCAATATGGGTCTTACAACACTGAGACCCATGATAAAACTGAAGGACACGTTTATAACTACATTCCTCCTCCTGTTGGACAGATGTGCCAAAACCCCATCTACATGCAAAAGGATGGGGATCCAGTTGCCTATTACAGGAATCTCCATGAGTTTAGCTATAGCAATCTTGATCACAAAAAGGAAGACCCTGCCAGTCTTGCATTTACAATCAGTGCAGCTGAATTACTGGAAAAGCAATCCTCGCCAAGGGAACCAGAGCTTCTATATCAAAACATTGCAGAAAGGGTCAAGGAACTTCCCACTGGAGGATTAGTCCATTATAACTTTTGCACCTTACCCAAAAGGCAGTTTGCCCCTTCATATGAATCAAGACGCCAAAACCAGGACAGAATAAATAAAACTGTTTTATATGGAACTCCCAGGAAATATTTTGCAGAACAGTCTAAACCCGAGCATCCTTTACTCCAAGGAAAGCTACAAACAGAACCAGACTACCTCGAAGTTCTGGAAAAACAAACTGCAATCAGTCAGCTGTGAGGGGGAGGTGGGAGACAAAGGAAATTTTTTTTAATGCGCTCAGCATCACATTTGATTGAGTCTGAACTCAGTGCTGATGCCATCTATTGCATTCCCAACATTTCCACTTTTTAAATTAGACAGTGAGAGAGAAATTGAACCCTTACAGCATAGCAGGGACCTGGCGTTGCTTTTGCAACACTCCCTTTAAGTTATTTCTGTATCTCTCTCCCTTTGACCCTCCTGTAGGAATTGTCACTGCAAATGTATGTTTCTGCAATAGATCTAGCATAATTCTTTTGGAAGGAAATGAGATAGGGGGTCTTTGGGTTTTCTGTTGTTTGGGTTTTTTTTTCTTTTCATTTCAAAGTGGAAACTTAATGTATTATGTAGAAGATCTCCAAAGATCTTTTTTTCCTGGACTATGACTTTCTTTTGTAAATAATAATATACAGTACTGCTGTTTCAATTACCAAGTATAGCCACTGGGCGTCACTTTTTTTGTGTTAAAGTGCCTTTGCACTTTAAGTACATTATTACTTAATTGTTGCTCTTAGGTTTGATAAATTGAACCTATTTTAATGTGCTGTATTTTTGAAATTAAAAAAAATTGTAAAATAGATCTATATGTCAGATGCATAAATCAGAAGGTTTGACTTATAGGAAAGCTGCCCTTCTTTAAAAAGAATCTAATTCTAGGACCTTACAGACTCAAATGTAAATTATTGGGGGTTTTTTTCCCTCTTAAGTTTGTTTAGAGTGATTCACTGAAATCAACTGAGAGGATTTAGCAATGGACTAGAGGTTATCAAATACCTCAGCTGGGAGTAGCAGCTCATTAATAAAAGATGTTTAACACAATGTCATAGTGAACTGAACAATTAATGTCCTTCTTAATGCATTGCGTTGCAGCTCTAACACAGTAATGTTCAGTGGTTTAAGATTATTTTCATAAGAGAGAACATTACTTATAATATTTTATGCACTAAATTAGGTATTTTTATACACTTTACAACAGATTTTATATTTGTAACTTTTTTGGACTGAAATTAACACATCCTTTTCCTGCCAGATACATCTTTGTAAGCAGGGACACCAGCAGGGGTCATCCCACACCTCATTAAATCTATTAACATACAGGCAAATAAACCTATGCCAAACATAAAATGTAAACCTGCGTCTCTGGAGTCCTCCAAATCAAGGTAGCAGAAATCAGTATGTGCATCACACTAGCTTTCAGTAGCCTGAACTATGTCAAGTTTTCAGTCTCTTAAGTAATGTTGCAATAATTCTAATCTACTTGAGAAAACTACTAGTAAGTTCATTCTCTTAAATTTAAAAAAATGCTTTAAGTTAACTGAATTCTGTCTTCAACATTGGTTTTCTTAAGCCATCCATGAACACACACAGTAAGTCTTCTCCTTTTCCTAACTCAGGCCTGTTTTACTTCAAGCTTTGCGTTATCAACTTCAATTTATGTTTCCTTCCTGGAGAGTATTGAAACCATTTTTATTAACAAGTATACAGTCAAACTTTATTAAGCCTTATTAGCTTCTAAATATTTTTTAGATGCAAACATTATTGTGCAATTTAAACAAACAGCCCTTATTTACAACAAAACCAGTTTTGTTTTGTCTATTGTAAATCCTTATGCAACTGGGATGGTGATCTGCATATAAAGTAGGCCAGGCTTTTCAATTCCTTATTAAAGCAATTGATGGCGTCTGAAAGAAGCACACTGTTTCCTTTTCATAAATAGGTTACTGCACATAATAATCCTTTATTATCATGCGGAGATTGAAGTGGCCTCTGCTGACTGATATTTAGAGCTTTACTATAGTTAATACAGTATCTACAACTTTGAGAAATATTCAGCAATAGCATTTGAGCTATAAATAACTATAATGAATGTTGTTCCAACGAGGACTTCGCCAAAAGGAGGTTTTATATTTAAGAGCTTTGCACGTACGTTGCCAGATATCTGAGTCACTCAGTAAACTGTCTTCTAATGATTTATGTGACATTCAAGTACATTAGTATGCTAACATGTCAATTCTTTATGTTTAGACTCCATAGCATCTATGGATGTTCATTAGATCAGGTTTAAAACTGAAGTGCTACAATGAACTACTGAAGAACCAGTCTTCAAAATGGTCTCACTTCAAGGAGGCGGCGAAATGGTATCACGTTAGTTGAACTTGGAACATTTGACTGGAATAGCATCCATCTTTGAGTGAGGTACTTGTTTGAAAGCTTCCAGTAGTGATTGTCTTATTTGGACTCCTTGCCCTGGGTAATTAAAAGCATTTATTACTGAAACCCTAAGAAAAGTACAAGTATTATTTTAAAGTTAAGTTATTAACTCTTTCCAGGTATGATTTTAGTATTGCCTGCAAAACAAGTATCATGTTATATCTGGCACTCTAGAGGCCAGGATATTATTATATATTATTTTCTAGTGAAACAGAGTCAATTACCTTTTTTTGCTCAGAAAAACGCCAATTTTTCCTACAAAAATGTTTTCTGTTTTCCAGTGTTTGCAGACAACAGGGACAGGGAATTGATTCTTTTAGTAACTCTTATCCTGTTTAGCTTTACTGCTTCAGTCTCAGACTATGTTACCATGTTTGCTTTGGTAGCACAGACATGCTTTACAGAGGTTGCTGTTGCTTTACATTTCCTTAGCCTTCCTAGTGGCATTTATTTAGTGACTAGATTTTATTTTGCATCACCAGTGCCAACTTAAAAATCATTATTGCTGTAGATCATTTAGGTTTGTTTTTATACCCTTCAGCTGACATCTGTTAAGCACCTCTTTTCATAGTGTGTCTAGGTGAAAGTGAAGGAGATATTTTTTTTAGTTACACTTAAAGAGATTTAACAGGGAAAGTGTGTCGGCAGCTGCTGTGTCGAAGGTCTGTGCATTTCTTTAGCTGTACAGCCCTGGAAGATGCTGCTTGTTAGGGGAGAGCTTCTTGCCCGAGTAGTGGCTGGATAATGAGTCTGAAAAAATTTTCCTTCATAGTTTGAGAAGTTGAATTGTGAAATTATGTAACCAGGTTAGCAAAGTATTTTTTTTCCTAATAGTTTTCTTTCTTAAGTTTTCTTTTGTGAAAGTGGGCATAATGACCTTTACAGAAATAGTAACAGTGCAGACTGAAGTACTGTTAAAACTATGCAATTATCTCCAGTGAAAATGAGGTGCAGTACACTTCCAGTGCATGAATACATATTTGAAGAGATCTTTCTGTGTAAGCATGAAGTAAATGATCTTAGAAACTGGATTTCAATAAGGAACTTCAATGGCAAAATGGAGAGATGCTAACCTTACACTCCTGTGCCCAGATTGCCCTATGGTTCCTAGGCAGACACCTGTCTCCTGGGATGATGCTGTGGCTTTGCTAGCAATAGAACACACCCAGAGGATGACAAGTTCATTGCCTTTCCTTTTTCTCCCCACAAAACAAATGCCGCTTTTTGCAGGAGGGTCCGTACTTTCTATCTTGGTTCTCAAGTCTGCTGCAGAGCCATTCAAAATGCCCATTGGTAGTCCTCATTTCTGCAGTCTCTCTCTTCCATCAGATTTTATCTTTTCAGGTTCCAGCATTTGCTTAGTTCCTACCTCACTTCCATTATTGGCTTCTCTAGCCCTCACTGTGTAATGCTCCAACCTTTCACCTCCTATTTGTCCCCCTGGGCTCTCCTTTTCTTCCCTAGCTAGCTCTGGAGGACCTATTTCAGCCTTGAAAGGAATTGATGTCCCTGTTCCACTGAGAACTCAGATCTTACCTCCTCCAGTGCCATTGCTGAGTAGCCTCAGCACACAACTCAGACTGGTTGTGTAGGGTGCCTAGAGTAAATAGCAAAAAACAGATCATTCAAGGGTGATTTATTCCCTCCCAAAATATATGGCATGAATCGGGCTACAGATATGCTTGCTTTTTTTCCAGTGACTGTAGAGAGGATAGATGATGAGCACTGATTAGATAGCCAATTCCCGCATAGCTGCAGTCAGCTCAGCCAGATCACTTTCAGTATGTTCTCTGTGGAGTTTATAGCCTGCTTTGGTCAAAGGCACTGGCTTTTTATAGCACCTTCTTGTGCTGATAGAGAACTACACAGTAGGGTTTAGCTTGGTTTTCTTTTTCTTCCTATCAACACTCAAGTTTGTAAAATAAAAATCAAACTTTTTGAAGTTACAAGCTGTAATTAGTAGTGTCAGAATAAGGATACCAACAAGTTAAACTGCCTAAATAAAAGTCTTAGGGAATAGTGATCTTGTATAGAAATACAAATGCCATAATTCTAAACTGCTCATGAGTGAAATGAGATACTGGAAATGTTAATTGAAACTACTTAGGCTCTTACAGGCTAATCACTGATACAGTTTGTGATTTTTCATATTACTATTTTTGCAGACAGTAAATGTCATTTAACAGAGAAAGAAGAAAAAAAGCTTTATTTTCCAAAGTCTCTCCCCCAACTGTACAACTCCAAAGCAACAGATAAATTAACTTATGCAGATGATGTGACATTTCTTGTATTTTTCCTTTCACTTTTTCAAAGTGTTCTGTAGACAAGTACAAAAGTTATTCTTTTCTAAGAGGATCATTAAGTCTGTTTGGATTATTGATCTCATAGCTTTTCTGGGCACAAGGCCAATCATTTTGACTAAGGTTTTTAATCCTAGCTAATGAGGGAGGTGGATTAATGAGAAGGGTTTTGTTGTTCTTTGTTATTGGAGGGTTAGTTGGATTTTTTTAAACCAGTAGATTGACATGTTTATGAATACAGATGAATAGATCATTTTGAATGAAAGAAATGTTGGAGCTGCAATCAGAGATGCAGTCATTCTAAAGACCACATAGACTCAAGAGTATGAGTGAAGTTTGAAAAACAAGACATCATAAGACTGGTTTTCTTCCTGAGATCACAAACACTGAGGGCCCCCATTTGAGTACAGCAGCGGCTTTTGTTACATGCTGTTTAGCATTTGGAGGGATGAAATTAGAGGCCAGATGCACCTCCCATTATCTTTCAGGATGTTCCGGTAACTGAAGTGTTCAGAATTTGGTTTTCATCTTTCAATTGTTACTCTATTTCTGCATGCATCTGTATTACTACTGATAATGCACTATGCTTGAAAAAGTAATCAAGGTGAAGTCTGGAAGAGTAGAGCTAGTTGCAACATTTCCAAATCTTGATAATCTCTATTTTTAAAACTACAATGAAGTAACCATTTGTGTAACTCATGCCATAGTCTTCTAATTTCTAAGGTCCTTTGTAGAAACTAACTTTTCAGCAAACTGTTCAGATCAATGTATGTGGCTAGTTGCAAAACAAGAGCAATGCAAAATGTTGTTGCTGATCTTAAAAAGGAAGGTGGCACTACCGTTGAGAAATGGAGATAATGTAAATCCATATTTGCAGCATAACAGAAAATACAACAGCGTTACAAAGCGTCTGCAATACGATGTCAAGATTCTTTATGGTAACAGAACAAGTACAGATTTGCATCTTAGCAACACAGATTACTTGTATCTTTCTTCACCCTGCGTGTGCATTGCTCCCCAGAGCCAGAAGTGTTAGGCACCAGTTACCGTCTGAGTAGGAGGCAGTGCAGCCATTTTAAGAATGCTGCCTGCGTTGGAAGAAGCACAGCTAATGTCTATAGACCTGTTGCAGTTATCTCCTCTTGAGATAAGACCTATTTCCATACAGAAGCCTGGAAAAAAATCCCCTTAAGATCACTGATAATATGACAGTCTATTTTAAGACATCTTGATTTTTGCTCCTAGAGCCTCTTATATGAGTGGCAGAGGAATCAGAGTTGAGACAGTTTTTTCCCCATGCTATAAACTTTTTTCCTTCTCCCCAGGGATTTGTTACTGACTTTGCACAATGCCAGTATCTTAGCTGGACAGCTAAAAAGAACAGAAAATTTTTAGAGAACTGTGAAAATGTTATGACTATGTAAATTCTATTCTAAGCACAAAAGAACAAACAACATAATACTGAGGCCAAGATGTCACAGAGGCTTTTAAAATAATAAAGATACAGCCAAATCTGAGCAATTTGGGTGTAGATGCAGAGTACCTTTGTTAGCTTAACACCTCAGTGGCTTCAGGGGAGTCCCCTGGGACTGGCACCAGAGACAAAAACCTCACCAAATACAGGAAGTCATGGAACTCACCGAAGTGTGAGTGGCAGAGAGAAAGAAATGGTTATGTCCTCTTACCATCACTTAAAATGCCATTTGGGAGTTTTCCAGACTGAAGGCTCAGTCAGCATACTCCAAGTTTATATCTGAGTCACCAAGTGTCAGCTTTTCAGTAATACTCGAGTACTCCATGATGTAACCTTTTGGCTTAAAGTGTGGCCAAGATTTCAGCTGCTATCATATCTCCTGCTCCTGGGAGGGTGAGATTTTGCTCGGAATCTTAACTTTATTACATCTCTGCTGAATTTTAATTCTTTATTATTCCTGACTCTATTCTTGCTATGGAGGCAAACGGAATCTGTTCAGCTAAGTCTTTGTTTTACCTTTATCTTCTACATAAGTAGCCAAGTTTCTCAAGTACCAGGACAGCTGAGACTTAAACTGCTCAGAATAGTTTCAGAAACTCAATGATCTACTCAAGTGAGCAAAGCATTACCAAAACTTCACTGCTCCCATAGCATCTGCTGTGATCTGCTGAGCTGTTGCTTTTATTCAGATGTATTCCAACTTCAAATACATACACACTAATAAGTAACTATGGAAAACCTTATAATATTCATCTTACATGCTTACTTTCAATAGAAAAAAGAGATAGGGTTAGAGGTTGAGAAAAGCCTTTCAAATTTTCTAAGATTTTTTTTCTGAAGGTTTCAGAGGGGCTTATTATGATTATTAGTGATTTCTAAGATGTCTGTGTTCTTTCGCCTTTTATGCAAAATAGTGGGGGAAAAAAGGAGGGAAAAGATAGATTATAATTATTTTAACTGTCGAGACGTTAAAAGGAGACTAGCAAAAATCTAAGGATTTCAGCACTCAATTCAAAGATCTTACACAAATGCCTATTTTTTGTGGAACATCTAAACGGAAATGGTACATAGACTGCTTTCCTAATGGTTAAGGGAACTGGATAGGCAATTCTCTTGGACAGTTGAGAAACTCCATCTTCAAAGTTGTATCAGATTTACTGCAGTTCAGACATAAGCATGGCTCATGTGGAAAGACAATGACAGTGGTAAAAATGCTTAATGCTACAGTTCACACTTTAATTAGCGGTATAGTTTTTAGCTTATGTTTTCTGAGACCCTATTTACCATCCCATCTAACTCATAAGCTACTTACCAGCACTGAGTGGATAATTCTTGTTTATTAATGTGGCCGCCTTTTCCATAATGCAATATTTACAAATTTGTTTACTGTTTTCCATAGCTTCGTGTTGTTCTTCAAATAATGCATGGGAATAATTCCTAGGTGTAGAGTCCTAATGGATAATTCATAGTGAATGCCTAAAATTAACTACCAAGAACTTTGTTTACACTATTGTATTCATTTATTTATTTGCTTTAGACAGGGAGGCAGTGGGCCTAGTTAAGAGCTCATTTGCTGGGAGCTGAGAAATTACTGTTCTCTTTTTAGTTCTGCCACTGATCTTGCACAAGGCATACCTGTGTCCCCATGCTTTAATTTCTGCATCATTAAATGAGGAGGATGATACTTTCTGCCTTAGTCTACTGAGATTTACTGATGAGAAAAGTTAAGTATAATTGTTTTCCAAAGCAGGGGGAATTGGAAATCTGTGTGCAGTTGGAGAGCTATGATCTCATTGCGATTGCAGAGACGTGGTGGGACAGCTCCCATAACTGGAATGTGGGCCTCGATGGCTATGTCCTTTT